>JAVGWX010000017.1:28662806-28805306 GCA_036924085.1 Ariolimax columbianus
AGAGGTGTAGAAGGGTCTTGGCAGCTCTGGTTCGCTGGCCCTGACGCTAGCAGTCAGCTATTGGTCGCTAATCGCTGCAGCTCATGATCCCAGATAATTATGATATGAATTCATTGCTACACGCTAAACCTTGCCTCTAACTCCTCATTTCTTTGCCCCGCACCCCACATACCACCCTGCATATTTCTTCGCTTATCAACCTGACGATCTATCACCCATCCGTTCATCTCTGTCCCCACCTAAACTATCCACCCATCCACCACTTCTTTCATGTTCAGCCCTATCGATATTCTCTAATAATTCTTCCATACTTTCAATTAAAATTACGTTTTGAAGAAACCATCAAAAATTTCCAGACAAAGAACGATTTGTTTACTAGGTTAAATTCGGCATTCCTCAGTCTGTGAAGTCGACAAACTTAATGATCACATGGTACGCATGAGCAATTTTGCCAAGAAAATTGGATCATGAGGTCACAATTTTTTTTATTTCCAGTATACAATACATACTATGGATAGTCGAAAAGATTTGCACTTTAGTATAAAGGAGTAAATGTACTTGCCTGGAAATTGTTGGGAGATTTAGTCCTTTTCTATGTATTCACCATGTAAGTAGATACACTTTTTTCTATGTATTCACCATGTAAGTAGATACACTTTTTTCTATGTATTCACCATGTAAGTAGATACACTTTTTTCTATGTATTCACCATGTAAGTAGATACACTTTTTTCTATGTATTCACCATGTAAGTAGATACACTTTTTTCTATGTATTCACCATGTAAGTAGATACACTTTTTTCTATGTATTCACCATGTAAGTAGATACACTTTTTCCATCTATTCTCCACCTTTCTGATGCCCTTGTTGCAGAACTCCGTCCGAGCTCAGAACCACATCTCGAGTTCAGTAATCAAGTCATGGACGTCATAAAAACGTGCGGGAATGAAATCATGTCATAGTCACCATACTCGCCATCCTTGGGAACCTGGTGACTTCTTCCTGTTACCAAGCATGAAGAATCCGCTACGTGGACGTTATTTTTCTGACGTCCAGGACTTGATTACTGAACTCAAGACGTGGTTCTACGGAGTTCTACAATCGGAGTATCTGGAAGGTGAAGAATAGATGGGAAAAGTGTGTCGTCTACCATGGCGAATTCATAGAGCAGGACTGAAGTTCACACCAATTTCCAGGCAAGTACTTTGACTCTTTCATACTAAAGCGCACAATATTTCGACTACCCCTCGTATATATAAATATATATATATATATATATATATATATATATATATATATATATATATATATATATATATATCCATAACTCGCCAAGTGGACAACATAGCGATATGTAATAAGTTGTGCTGATCTATACAAACTACAAAAACGTTCAGTGAAAATTTCAGCTCGTTGTATCTGTCTGTTTACCATATGTGGAGTCTTCAGACATAAACAATTACAAAAACATTCAGAATTGTATTATACATATAGTATCAGTACATGGAGTGTATGATCAGCCTCGTTGAAAGTAAAAACCTTTCTTGTTTCAATTCAAACAAGCACATTGATTTCCTAGGATTAACGACTCTAACGCAATTGCTAGAGCATGTAAACGCTGTGAATAAGGTTCAACCTTTCTGAATGAAAGTCTCTGGCCCATATCTTCGCACATCCACGATATTCGTGTTGCCAGAAAAGCCTATCCAGTGGAGAGTAGATTTACAAGTTTGAAAAAAAAAGCTCTCTATAAATATTACAACGTTCATCAATGGTGTTGGTGTGCGAAGTTACTGGCACTGAGCTGGGTTCCATCTTGACGACGTTCCTTTGGTAACAGGTTATATTGGCTCTTCTTACCTCCACATGCGCACTTTAGGATTTGGTCAGGTTTCATCCTGGCTGTAGTGCAATGCGAGACTGCTCAGAATGCTCACCCCTATAGGAACTACAGTGTCGATACCCACATCGTTGGCAGACTGCTGTGTCACAGCTTGCTTCCAGGAACACGAAAGAGAACATAAGTGGCTTCTTGATCAATATGTTTTTCTTGACCCTGATTACTATTCGTTCCTATGTTCGTAAAAATGAGTAAATGCTTTTCTCCAGGGCTTGTTAGAAATGAAGATGTTAAATCTGACACAATTTTCCAGCTTCTAAGGCCTAAACGGATAATCATCTTTCACCTAAGAATGAGAAACTACTCACAGCTAACCCATATTTACTCCATCGAGATAGCGAACTGACGGTAGTCCGGTTAGGTACAACATACTGAGCAGGATGTCGCGTCAGGGTCAGGCACAATATACTAATCAAGACCACTATCTCTCTTCCATGTAGCGTTCTCTGGAAACAGGATGTTATCAAGGCAGTCTGACAGACGAGACGTGGATCGATGTGATTCTCGCTGTAGTGAGCGACACAACATACTGACCAGGATGTCGCGTCAGGGTCAAGCACAATATACTAATCAAGACCACTATCTCTCTTCCATGTAGCGTTCTCTGGATCGATGTGATTCCTGCTGTAGTTTGCGGCACGCAGATGAAGCCAAGCATATCACAACCGCCTGGAGGACCGCTGTCCACTTCCCCATCATGCTCGGGATATGAGGTAAGCTACTACAATCCGTCACTTAACGACCTTTTCAGGGCACACAAAAGGGTAAACTTACTCATTGTGGGCATTAAACATCAATCCCCTCCAAATATCTTACTCAAGCTCATGCCAAAATTATGGGCTGACCAAAACCACTCAGAACCATTATAACCTGAGATGCAATATCCATCGCGAGTAGTCCGCCAGGTCTTTATGTAGGACTAGAGCAAGAATAGGTCCACTGCCCCACAGGGGGCGTGTCGTAATAGAAGACTAACTGTGTAACATGGCATAACACCGGTCATGGCTAGGTGGTTCGTTTAGAGCAACATGGATGGCGCCTACAAGACTGCGGGTATACTCTGCTCTAGTGTTTGAGTCTATTAAGATGGACTTGTATATCGGTTTTCTACCCACTGCGGTGCATGTCCCAGCGCAGTGCAGTAATAAGCTGCTTGAGCCTAGCCTACTAAGCAGGACATCCTCCTCCCGGGAAGATCCAGCTCACGCCAGAGATGAAACCTGCAAAGGTGCTTCCATCTATCTAGAAGTAATGGCCAACTAAGACTAAGATGAAAGATTCAACCCCCGAGGTTCTAAGTTGAGGCAGAAGATATGGGGTGTTCACGCTGACCTGAATGACTGAACTTCGTCCTGACTACAGACCTCCAGATCTAGCATAGTCAAGAAACCAAAGACACAGGTAGCAGTAGAAGGTATACTTCGATGAAGTAAACACAGTCTTTCATTACCTGCTGGAATTTACTGGCTCTGAAGGCACCCGTTTGGGTTATGCCCAATATTTTCAACCTATCCCACTTCATGTCTATAAACAGGTTATGGACAACAGATTGTGCAATGAGGTGAGATTCAGCGAGTGCTCACTGCAATGACCTGCTGAGAAACATTGGACTGCAGCGCGGTGAATCCAGGCCTACCGTTTCCATCCTGACGCCCCTGGATGTAAGAAACGCTACTGGAAAGCAGCTACCAGTTAAATATCTCAAGAATGAAGATCTTGAATGCAAATAGCGACAATAACAGCAAAACAAACAGCTCGCATTTAGTCATTACACTTTTCAATCCGTCGTTCTCTCATTTGATGAATCCATTTTTAACATCATTAACAATTTAATAAATCTTTCAAATAGAGTAAGCAGATTAACGAGAGCTGGTTAAATTAAATGGCCAATTCGGAGAACCATACTGTGTAACATGCCAATACGCGGACTTACTGAATCGGATTTCATCCATTTTAGATTGACCCAGCCTTAGAACAATCCACTTCATCTCCTTTATCGACCCAGTGCAGCTAACTGAGGGATACAGCGCCTCCAGTTTTCGTTACCTAACAAGTTTAGCGGGAGCAAAGTGTAATCAGGGAGCAGTGAAACACACTGAGCAAGAACCACCTTGCGTACTTCTACGTGCTTCTGGAAATAGTCTCGTCAACGAGGAAGGGATTGAAATTAACATCCCCATAATATTGAGTTTGCTGAAGAGCTTCTCATTGCACTTCAGGTAATAGTACCCCCGTGCACGATCTCAAATACGTCTCGGGTTCTAAGGAGAGCCACTGTAACTCACTACTAAAGAAATGTCAAGTATTTTTTTTTTTTTGCTTAGATGTTTGCCTCACTAGTTTCTACTGGCGGAGGCGCGCCATTTTCCACCCCAGACCGTAGTCCATTGGGCGATATCAGGACGAATAAACCAGTGATTGGATGCATGTGTGCGTCTGTATGTACCTATGCTAGGTTTGTGCGCCCTCAGAAGCTAGCCCAACCAAAGTGCAATGGAAGGACCTCACCATGAGGGCGCGTGTGAAAGTTGTGCAAGAGTGTGACTGTAGGATAGAGTAAAATGAAACAGATTGACGTAAGAGGAGAGAGAAGGGGAAGAGTGGCCCCCAGGGTGAGCCTCTGAGGTTGAATGTCAAGTGTTAACAAGTAGCTTTGAACAACAGCAAGTTTAGCAGTGGTTTTCATAGAAAACTGAGACAATATTGAATTCAGAAGATACACGAGTCAATTTGCGCTGCAGCAGTCAGCGACTCATACCTTGGCTTTTTGCATCAAGGTCAGTGACCCATTACTAACCAAGGCCCTATTTCGCTTCCAAATTGCGGCTTTTGAAACAGACTGCAACCATACAGCCTGGCTAAAAGATTAGGGATCGAATGCAAACCTTCTCCAAAAATATTGTGCTGAAATCGAATGTGACGAGCTGAAATGTGCAGACATTACATCTTCGCTGTACGCTACAACACAATGTTACAAACGTCCTATTCAGGACGAACACAGAAGAAGAAGAAGAAGAATGCAGTTTCTGCATCAAAAACTTGCTAAATCAATCAATACATTTTTGTTTATTATCAAAAACAGCAATACCATTGACAAGTATGTTACAAGCACTCGAACAATATCTACAAGGTAGCTTCAAAAAGTTACTGGAATAGTCGATTCGTGTTTGAATGAAAGATGATGTAATGGAGAATATATATTTATAAGTTGGTAGTGGCCTTGACGAACAGACATGGCAGACCTTCACATATACTCTCGAACAGAAGTTACAAAAGTGTGTTTGTGTGTTATGCTCGTTCCATCGTTGGAGTTGAAAATGTCATTGATTGAACAATGTACAAATGTCAAATTCGGTGTTTTGCTTGAGAAGTCACCCTCAGAGACACAAACATTGCTCAATAAAGCTGGGGGGGGGGGGGGGGGGGGTACCGCAAATATTTGCGTGGCACAAGCGTTTCCGTGAAGGTCGTGTTAGTGTCGATAATGATGCACGTAGTGAACGACCGTCAACCTCGATCAACAACAAAAACATTTAGCGTGTTCAAAACGTTGTGTGTGCTGACTTAGTGTCTAGAAAATAGCCTCAGATTTTGGAATATCAGTTGGAAGTTGACACAGTATTCTCTACATTGAACTGCACATGCACCATGTTTGTCTCCCACATCTCCCCGGACACAGACATTTCGTTTAGACAAGAACAATAGAAAAGTTAAAGTTATGTTGGAAGTTTTCTTTTAATTCACAGGCTATTGTCTACCATGATTTCATTCCTGAAGTGTTAACAAGGAAAAGTAACAATTGGATAATGCTGTATGGCAATGCGCGAGCACATCGATCCCTACAAGTGAAACAGTACCTCGCAAAGCACAATGTGATTACTTTGGAACATCCTATATATTCTCCCGCCCTGGTACCAGCTGATTTTACTTGTTCCCTCGACTGAAATTGGCACTGAAACGACAGCGACTCAAGAATGTGACAAGACAGGCTGAGACAACAATTTGACACGTCACTCCAGCTGAGAGGATAGCCAAATGGGAAGAATGGGTCCACACTGGTGATAGAATGCTAGAGTACCAGAGAGTCAACATAACCTTAGGCACGGAATTCAGAGAACGGAACAACGAGAGAGCAGGGCACGAGGTAAATCAGCTGATAACTGAGAACACGCAGGAGAGTGATGCTGGCATATACTTCGACGGATCAGTCGTGCGCAGTGGGACATCATGCTGGGGTTTCTCGGCTAGAGTGAGAGAAGAGGTCGTTGCTGAGCGCAGTAGGGCATACATGTCAACAACCTCCAGTATGAGAATGGCGACTGAAACAGTGACCTCAGCACTGACATGGATATCTGAGACTTCCATAACAAGGGCAGTCATCGGGACAGACGCGCAAGCCGTACTTCAGAAAGTACAGAAGGGATGGCTTAGATACGAGTGGAAAGTAGCTGTTGAGGCCTCAAACCTCCAGGGGTTGACATGGATCTACTGTCCTGCTCATGCCGGGTTTCAGGGCAATGAAAGAGCTGACAGCATGGCTTCACAAGCTACCATCATGGGCACACTAGTGATGTATAGAAGTGACATTTTGAAATCAATCAATGACCGCCTGCTGGATGAGGACACCGCAATAGATGAAGCTTCAATCCACAGACTGAAAAGTTTCGACATTAAACGAGGTTCGAGCGAGCGGAGTGGGGCGCATGAGAGGACGGAGAGTGTACAACCAGCGAGCTACAGGGACCATCAGCATCCATACCTTACGTCATTTGATGAGAGAGACTGAGCACCTATGGGTATGCCCGGAGTCCAGTGACGTCGATTATTAGAAACAGAAACAGCTGAGAGAGGTGTCAAAGAATGGGTTCCACGAATGTTTCCAGCAGCTGTATGCACATTGGCAAAAGTGTGTAGGAACTACACCATACACTGCCTGAACTCTGCGACGAATGCCAATGGTCGACATCCTTTAGCTGTTGAAAACCGAATAACCGCTCGCTGATCCACTCTGGGCCGATTCCGAATCACACCAACCATGTTTCAACGGTCTTCTGGTGAAACTATGAGTCGAGGATAATGAATTTTGCAAACTAGACGGTTGGTATGTGCTGTTTACATCAGAAGTGACGTCAGCATGCGCATCTTACGTATGTTCACTTGGTGCAGTTAGGTCCGGTTTCATTTAAACACACCTCGTATATAAATATATGATCCATGGTGATTTTGAGGACTACTTTGTTGAGGCCCCGAAAAGTGTCAGGCCTACACTCGTGGTATTTATGTCACCGAAGTAACAGCCATGGAAGCGCTAGTGAACGTGCAAAAAAGTGAATGTCTAGTATATTACAAGTGTCCAAATTATAGACACAGAAAGTCTGTGTGTAAATGTATCTCTCTTTGACACATAGCAGAGGCGCACCTGAAGTACGTGACAACTGGCGCAGATTCTGTGTTCCCCCCCCCCCCCCATCTTTGTAATTATTTACTTCTTTTCTCCTCTCTCCACACTCGTCGCATATCAAAATCATTCAATTTAATGTCACAAATCTCTTCTGCTCTTTTCACCTTCTTTCGTCACACTTTGTCACAAAAAGTACCTCTTTCAAAGTAACGTCACAAATTTCTTAGCCAAATTTCTTACTCTTTTTATTTTTTATTTTTTTTAAATTAATGTAATATAAATCAGATGAAAACTATACGGACAAAACAATTCATTAACTTGAAAAATAGTATTTAATTAATCTAACTTTCACATAGACTCCTTGACTACTTATGATTTTATAGGATTATTTTTCTAAATGTTAATATATTTTAAACTAAACAACAATACGAAATGTAAAATAATCATTAATAATGACTAACAATTAAATGTAATCAAACGACATTAATCCTGATAGCAAATTCACAAATCTGAAGTATTTGTCAATGAATGAATTCTCCTGATAGCTACTATTATTCCAAGGTAATATAAGATGCTACTCGATTCAACTGACAAGAAACGTCTCAAGATTAGCATCATTTATTTGAAGGGATTTTCCATCCAAATTACGCTCCTTCTCGTCCATCCAATCGAAACTTCTACATTCTCGTTGGGTTAATGTGACCATCATTTCTCATTGTCTACTGGCAGCTATTTGTATTTGTCTGATTCGTTTTTATAGATCTGTTGCTACGTTTTTATAAAGGACTGAGTGAATGTGCTTCATAACAAAGGAACTGAAGTTACGTAGTATATTTTACAAACTATATCTTTAAGCACATATTGAAGTGAAGGGCATAACAGATCGTACAGAGTCGGTTGAAATAAGTTTGCTGGACGAAGTAGAATTGGGTTTTGAGACTTTGTGTTGCTAAAACTTGAAGACGTGAATTTGTGGTATGTTTCATATGTTGATTGTTCTAGAACTTCAAGCATTTCACAAATTTGAAGAAAGAGTTCAAAGTCATGGAAAATTGTGAACTTCGTGCTTGTGAACAGCACCTGTTGTCGTCACGCTTTACAATTGCATTCTTTGTCATCATTTTCATCATTTTGTAATGTACAGGCCCCCAACCAATCCTCTTCAAGCAGACCGTTCTTGTGCTATTGTTTTCTGTTCTTTCAACGTCGTCCACCTTTAACGTGTATTGACATGTAGGTTTCTTTCCATTTGTTCTTTTACCTTTCTTATCCTCTTCTTCCGTGCTGTTCCGCGACAGAGATTTACACAATTTGGTGTAAATGCTAATTGTTCAAATACTAAAAATCATATTGCCGTGCCTGATGCTGAATTTCTTTTATACATTATACATCACTAGAGTGTGCTAGATGATTAAACGTGAATTGAGTCATGCGTGTTATGCTTGTTCACTGATAATGGACTGACAGTTGAGGATGGCAGACCAGTGCTTTGTCCAGCGCTCCAAAATATGTTCTTTGTCAGTAAATGTAGGGCCGTGCTGTCTGCACTAAGGACAGGAGATGAAGAGCCGTGCACAGCTTCAGGCACCATAAAACCGCCTCTAGTTATTAGAATCAGCTTACTGTTGAATTCAAACCGTCTTTTCTTGAAACCAGGCATCCGACACAATGAGATCGAAGAGGCATTAGTCTACTGACACCTTTGGGGAGCACATCAAGCTGTCAGACCAGTTGGGATCAGACCGTGAATCCAACACCAGACTCGCGTCGTTCTGTCCTGTCACAGTCATTCCAGAAGAATGTGTAGCCGCCCTCAGCCTCTGTAAGCCGACCTTCATACCGGTATGTTGGTTATGCCACTGTCCAGCAGAGCCCGGGCGTTCTTGGCACTGAAGATAAGAACCTTCGTTTTTTGGCAGATTATTTTACGGTTCATCTCTGTTATCATATTCTGTAACTTGCGCTTGAATAGAGTAAAGTGCGAAAGATTTGCGCTACGTTAGCGTCATTTTTTCGTATCCAGCTACTCTAATCCAGTTGCAAGACATAGCCGGGACGACTAGTGTTTACACGAGATGCAAAGTTTCCTCAAGGTTTACTCCTGAAGCCTTTACGTAAACAGGTGTCGCCCAAGACAGCAGCTATAAAACCACCGACAGGGTCACTCAAGGCCATGTTGAAACAAGACGCAATTTCCAGCGTTATTGCCACGTACTCGTACATCATTTCAACATGGTAGATGATTATGATTCCATAATGCCAGACCTATGTCCCATGTCTGTAACTAAAATGACTCTTCAGCAGGGACCATATCTTCTTCAGGTTCCATGAATGTCCTTGTAGTAGAACAACACAGACCTGTACAGCCCCGAATAAATTGTTAAATTCACGTCCGTGTGAAGTTTGTTAAGACACTTCCAAATGGCAGCGTTCTGCCAGCGAGCGCTGTAGAAATTTGAATATGTCTAATCCATTTAGTATAAATAATATATGCACTAGAACTTTATTTATGAATCCAGTTGATACACTGTTGCATCCAATGCACTGAAAAACCCCTCATAGTAAGAAGAAATGAATTTTCACAGACGCAGTCCTATAATTTAAATGTGTTCACAAAAATCACGGAGGCAATGCGCACTTGGCAGAAGCTATCAGTGAGCACGTCTTCCCTCGTCGACTGACACACTAATGTGATTAAGATATAAGGCAAAGGAAAGTAAAGTTTGTGAACTTCGTAACGACAAAACGTCGTAGTACAGGCTTTATCATTAATTCGATAATCAAATTGTAATGTGTTCGCATACACTAATAGACATAGCACAAATCTTTTAGCAACTGTGATACTTTAAATGAAGTGTAATTTAACATCTCTCCTCTGCGATTTAAGTATATTTGTTGTTTACATTATGTTGACATGAAACTGGATAGACTTTGACACATTTAGCCCACGGTCAAGGACAGAGTCCAGCTACTTCCAAGAATTGTTTTATTCGCACTTGGATCATAGACGAGCCCCGAAAACCATAGCAACGCAGGAAGACGCTTATTATCGCTGTAAGTGCTGAGTGTGGGTTTCTGAATCTGGGTCAAGACATGCGCCCATGATTTCCTAATTCAGAGATCACGGTTCCATTCTGGAAAAAAAATGCAGAAAGTATTCTGATGAGAACATGTATACTGACAGAAAACTCACCTTCGAATCGGTTGATCGGCCGACTTTATGGAATTCCCTCCAAAGAATGGGCACTCCGCCCCTCTCCCCCCCCCCCCCCCTCCCTGTTGAATCTGATCAAGGAGCTATACAAAGACACCGGCGCTAGAATTCGATTGGGTGGCGCTCCCTCTGGCAGATTCCCCATGACTTCGTGTATCAGACACGGATGTGTTCTTGCCCCCGACCTATTCTGCTTGGTAGTCGACTGGCTTCTTGACCGCCTCAAGAAGGTATAGCTATTGATCAGTCAATCTTCACTGATCTCATTTACGCGGACGACATTGTCCTGTTCGGCACATACATATCTGCGCTGCAGCGTTCTTTGGAAATGTTAGACAGTGAAACGCCCTCCCTAGGCCTGTCTATATCCTGGGCCAAGATCAAAGTTCAGAACCTCATTTCCAACACAGAACTCCAGGGTATTGCAACTCAAGGTCACTTTGCGAAGAGCACCAACGAGTGCATCTAACTCGGTAGTATGATATCATGGGACGGGCGCAGCGGTCCCGATATATCAAAGCGAATCGGACTAGCTGCGTCCGACGTGTGTGGATGAATGGACAGATCTCCCTTGGGACAAAAAACCCCATCTACCAGTCCTGCGTGGTCGCAGTCCCAGTCCTGCGTGGTCGCAGTCCCAGTTCTGCGTGGTTGCAGTCCCAGTCCTGCGTGGTCGCAGTCCCAGTCCTGCGTGGTCACAGTCCTGCTTTACGGATCCGAAACCTGGACATTGCTGAAACATGACATGTCGAGACTGAAAACTTTTCACATTCGCAACCAGAGGCGTATCCGATGGGACGACTACATCTGCAACGTGGAGGTCTCTGCTAAGACAGGCATCCACCCAATCGCAGAAACAATTGACCGGCGTCGAGTTTCTTTTTTTCGGTCATGTTGTACGGCTGGACCAGGAAACCCCTGCCCACAAGATGCCTCACAAGTCTTTCCTCAGTGCTAAATATCTTCCCCGGACCGGCTAGAGGCGCAGAAGAGGCCGTCTTCGAACAGTATAGCTCCATCAAGTAGCAACCTCCTCCTACGCCCTGATCGAGGCCTGGAACCACGCCACAGCTGTGGGCCATGGATGTTGTCCGCCGACGCAACGGGCCTCAGACGCATAAGCGAAGATTATTATTATTAAGGGTTCTTGGTACTTTGGTCTAATACACCCCAACACAGAGCTCCCTATGTTCCTATCGTACGTCAAGGAACATTCTATTTCGAGATAAGGGGAAGAATGGTCGATATAATTTTACTTTAAATTAATCAGTAAAGACTTGGTTAAAAAGTGTAGAAACGATGGCTATATTTTGTTTTGCGAAGAGTTATGGTTAGGTTTAGGGTTATGATTTAGGATTGTTATTACATTGTCTGACAGCATGGATAATGCCATGCTGATGTAGAAACTGGATGTTTCTCGCCTTATCATGGACCAATTTTTACAGATTCAAGAAATTCGTTGCTAAGACGGCAGAAATAAGCGGCAGAAGAAGAAATTCTCGTCTATTCTCGAAAAAATGTTTGACACTCTCAACATGGACTATTTTGTGACGCCACTACCTCAAATTCGATGCTAAATATATATTTTTGTTTGTTTCCTGTTAATTAAGACGCAAGTACCGGGTTTTTTTTTTACACCAAGGTATACACTGTACCTTCTAGAAATGTGTCAAACTTCGATATGATTGGTCCCCTCCCCCTAACGCAACCCCCCCCCCCCCCACCTCCCCCACCCCACCCCCCTTTGATACAAGAGGACGCTTGAAACTTGCAGGATTCGAAACTCCGCCCTTATGCTCCTTCGTTCGTTCATTTCTTGAAAGACAAGCGCCTTAACTCTCAGCTTAAGTGACGATAATAACTTCAACAAATATGGGCCAGGAACTGCTCTGGCACAAAAGCATAGATAAAACTTTAATTACAAGAAAATGGTCTTAGCTGGGAGCAGAGATCAACACAAATAAAAATGACTCACTAATAATAAGACGAAGTATGAACACGGAAGCAAATGTGCTTATCCGAACTAGAAAATAGTACGTCAATGTTTACGTAAGTGACTCACGAGATTGATTTGTAGACTCATGTTTTGACGGGAGACCTGTTTTCTGTATTGTCTTGCTCATGCAAACATTCCGTGACTCATAAAAAATCGATTACACTGCGTAGTAAAATCGATAATCAGGTAACATACCTTTTTGGTTTTAAATTATGTCGAGAAAATATAGGATACTCGATTAATATTTGTTAGTAAAATATGAGGTTTAGTAAGACACGGTCAAGGCCGCCGTGGAAAATAGTGTCTTATAAAGTTTACTTGAGCGTATAAATACGTCAAGGGGCAGACAGAAATGAGAGATCAAATCATTAGGTTTAGGAAGCCTCTGTGAGAAGTTAAATAAGGATTAGATATCCCTGGCGGAACAAATAATGAAATAAACATTAAGAACCAGGCCGCAAAGAAAAGTCACAGTTGGGATCAGATCTCTATGAAACTGAGACACTGTTATCTTCTGTTCTGTTAAGAATTTATATTATTGCATTTCGGGCACACCCATAGGTGAACAGTCCCTTTTAGAAAATGGCGAAGAGTGTTGATGCTGATGTTTTCTGTAGCTCGTTGGTTGTACACACTTCTGCTC
Source organism: Ariolimax columbianus (assembly GCA_036924085.1). Lineage (NCBI taxonomy): Eukaryota > Metazoa > Mollusca > Gastropoda > Stylommatophora > Arionidae > Ariolimax > Ariolimax columbianus. The sequence continues at coordinate 28,675,961 of JAVGWX010000017.1, forward strand.
CGCTCGTATATACGCACCTCTCTGACGAAACCGCATATCTTCTTCTTCTTCTGCGTTCGTTCTCAATCTCCCGCTACCAAACCCTGAAAGGGCTTAAGTATCAGAATATAGTTCAGAGAACGGAATGCGTTGTGTCGTAGTTTACAGCTTGACTGCGATATTTGCACCTTTCGGTCCAACACATCCGACTTCAGCAAGTATTTTTTTAAAGTACCGGGTTAGCATTCCCTCTTCGATCCCTTCTCCTTAGCCAATCTGCCCTGCTGCAGCCTGTTATCCAGGATCACCCCGTGAAGATGTAGAAGGGTCTTGGCAGCTCTGGTTCGCTGGCCCTGGCGCTAGCAGTCAGCTATGGATCGCTGACCACTGCAGCTCATGCGCTGCTCAGCATCTTGATCCTGAAACCGCATTTGATTTCTAACTCATGTATTCTGTGTATCGTTGGTTCATCAACTGCAGTGTATTTATCCAAAAGGCGGTCGTTGATCAACTTCAAAATATGACCTCCATTCATCGTCAATGTCCCCATTACGGATGCCCTAGAGGCCAGGATGTCAGTTCCTTCATTTTCGAAAGCCCCGGCATGAGCATAAGAGTAGATCCACATTAGTTCCCGGAGGTTCAAGGCCTGTATGTCCCCTATCCACACATGCCACAGCCAGTCATTATGCACTTTCCGAAGCAAGGATTGAGAGTCAAAGACGATTCATTTCTACACTCATTAAAGAGGTCCCTGATAGCCACATCAGAGCCGAAGTCGCTGCCTCGATCACCATTCTGTTACTGGACGTTGTTGTCAAGAGTGCACCATTCCTCTCAGCTACGACTCTGCCTCTCACTCTAGTAGAGAAGCCCCAACTGGAAACATCAACAGCGAACCAACCTCAAAGTGACCTTTCACTATGAAATAAAAGGGGTCAAACTTCCTCCTTCGTTTCATTTGTTGAAGCATTGGTACATCACTGCATTCTTCTTTTCTTCTTCTTCTTCGTTCGTTCTCAATCTCCCACTACTAAACCCTGAAAGGGTAAGTAGCAGAATGTAGTCCAGAGAACGGAATGCGTTGTGTCGTAGTTTACAGCTTGGCTGCGATATTTGCACCTTTCGGTCCAACACATCCGACTTCAGCAAGCATTTTTTGAGTACCGGGTTAGCATTCCCTCTTCGATCCCTTCTCCTTAGCCAGTCTGCCCTGCTGCAGCCTGTTATCCAGTATCACCACGTGGAGGTGTAGAAGGGTCTTGGCAGCTATGGTTCGCTGGCCCTGACGCTAGCAGTCAGTTATGGGTCACTGACCACTGTAGTTCATGCGCTGCTCAGCATCTTGATCCCCATCACTGCATTCGGTTTGTAAGAAAATATTTTTCCAGTCTTTTAAATTTTGATTTTACAGCAAATCTTTTTTTTTCATGGTTTAGGTTGTCAACCTCATACACTTAGTAGGAACTTAGCTGTTATATGTTATATAACAAATCTCAATGTTTACATTGGGTCAGGATCGTCCTTATTGTATGTAGGACCTCATGTTTCCATTCAAGGAGTCTAAGTGAAATTTATAGAGCTGAGGAGGAGACACCATTTGTTTTTACAGTCGCCACCTAGTGTGCTGGCTAGATTGTTTATTTTTTACCTCCGATTTTAATCAAATATGTTTATTTCCTGGTTTATTTTTTACCGCTTGGTCAGTAGATCCAACGTACAAACCACTACCCAATATGATATATATCACACACAAGAATAACGTGTTGTATTTTCTGGTCTTCAGTTCTATATGAAATGGAGACAATAAAATAGCTAAATTAAATATCTACATTTACTTTACAATCATGAATACAGGCGTACCACGATTTACGGCTCTCAGCTACACCGGAGCTCTTTTTCTAATTCTGGTGAAATTAAGCTTACTGTTGCTACGAATATAACACTAAGCTACGAATATAACACTAAGCTACGAATATAACACTAAGCTACGAATATAACACTAAGCTACGAATAGAACACTAACCTACAAATATGACACTGACCTACAAATGTAACACTAAGCTACAAATGTAACACTAAGCTACGAATATAACACTAAGCTATGAATATAACACTAAGCTACAAATGTAACACTAAACTACATACAAATGTAACACTGAGCTACAAATGTAACACTAAGCTACGAATATAACACTAAGCTATGAATATAACACTAAGCTACAAATGTAACACTAAGCTACATACAAATGTAACACTGAGCTACAAATGTAACACTAAGCTACAAATGTAACACTGACCTACAAATGTAACACTAACCTACAAATATGACACTGACCTACAAATGCAACACTAACCTACAAATATGGAACTGACCTACACATGTAACACTAAGTTACACATGGAACTACTAACCTACAAATATGACACTAACCTACACATGTAACACTAAGCTACAAATGTAACACTAAGCTACAAATGTAACACTAAGCTACACATGTAACAATAAGCTACAAATGTAATACTAAGCTACAAATGTAACACTAAGCTACAAATGTAACACTAAGCTACACATGTAACAATAAGCTACAAATGTAATACTAAGCTACAAATATAACACTAAGCTACAAATATTACAATAAGCTACACATGTAACACTAAGCTACAAATGCAACTACGATGTCAAATCTATTAGTATGTATAATGTAATAGAAATAAGTGAGATGTAGACTTTATAGCTGTTGAACTAATGTTTAAGTCTGGTCGGGCAATAACGTACTAATCGGACATGTTAGTCAGTCAGGTAAAATATACTGGCTAAGATCCCCACTTCACTTCCACGTATGCCTCACTGGAAACGGACTGTTTTCGTAGCAGTTTGGTTAATGAGGTGTGGGATCGATATGATCGCCGTAGTAATGAGCAGCACGTAGATGAAGCCAAGCATAGCACAACCGTCTGGAGGACCCCGGTCTATTTTCATCAGGGCGCTTAGGATGTGAGGAAAGCTACTGCAACCCGCCAATTAACGCCCTTTTCAGAGCGCAGAAAAGAGACGTTTTTTCATTGTGGGCATTCAACTACTGTAATAAGTCTCTTTCTTTTAGAATAACAAAACAATCTTCACCTAGATTAGGCACAGGCTAAAATTTTTACTTCCGGTATACGAGTACGGTCTAAGTTCACAAAATAACTCATAAGTATTTTACAAATCGCATTTAATACTATAAAGTACTAATAAGTATATGAATAAAGCTTGATTAACGGCGCTCACCATAAAAAAAAAGTATTCATGGATCTCAGCAGACGAAGATATTACTGAATGAATTGCGTCTTGTGATCAGTTTGTGCCAGATGAAAATCACTTTTGCAAAAAAAATCAAAGAATGTTGCAGCTTGAAATGGAGTCTACCTCTTCTTCTTCTGAGTCCATGTATTTGGTCATGCAAAATCTGCAGCACCGTCTTCATGACGAAGTTCCCATTCTTTTTTATTTCTGGGTGACAGCCCCGTTGTGTCTACCTCAGTTCAGCTTTCTCTGTCGAGGTTTGTCGTGGCAGATACTTGTGAGTTGGGCAGTCTTATTGGATATGTTTCGGATCTGCATTCCGGATGTACATAGACATTTGAATCTACTTCTTCTTCTTCTTCGTTCATCCTCAGATCAAGGTTCCGGTTTCTCTTACAAATGACACCGTCGTTTGTAAGGCTGTTTGATCTTCATACAGTTTTTGGGATCAAGATGCTGAGCAGCGCATGAGCTGCAGTGGTCAGCGACGCATAGCTGACTGCTAGCGTCAGGGCCAGCGAACCAGAGCTGCCAAGATCCTTCTACACCTCCACAGGGTGATCCTGGATAACAGACTGCAGCAGGACAGACTGGCTAAGGAGAAGGGAGCGAAGATGGAATGCTAACCCGGTACTTAAAACATGCTTGCTGAAGTCGGATGTGTTGGACCGAAGCGTGCAAATATCGCAGCCAAGCTATAAACTACGACACAACGCATTTCCGTTCTCTGGACTACATTCTGCTACTTAATCCCTTTCAGGGTTTGGTAGCGGGAGATTGAGAACGAACGAAGCCAAGCCATACAGCTTTTGTCTCATATCTGCCTCGCCAGTATTGTTCTCTCTATTCCTGCATGAGCGTGCAGCTTTGCAGGATGTGTCCCACGGTCATGATATGCTCCCCACATGGACACCTGTCATCTGTCCTAATCCTCATTTTGTTGTAAAGATGACCCTTGAGTCTGTTATGTCCAGTTCTCAGTCTGAAGATGATGGCTTGCTGCTCTCTAGTTAAGTTAATGTAGCTGTCTTCTTTTCGGACGTCGGGGTGTTGATCAGTCCATTTTACCCTGAAGTTGGCTTTAATTATGGTCTTGGCCTCATTATGTGTGATGCTCAGGTCTGTTTGTGTGGTTGCTCCTTCACACTTTACTAATTTGTCTGCAGCTTCATTATCTGGTTTTTCCATGTCAATCTTGTGTCCATTCTTATTACCAGACAAATTGAACTTATGTTAAATGGGACAGTCTGGCCATTTACTTTTAGAATCACTTCTTGGGGCTTGGGAGATAGGAAGAAGATTATGTACCTGGTTTTGGTTTAATTTATAGCGATTTGCCATTTTTTTTTCCGTATCTCTATTCTATTTAAGGCTTCCTGCATTTGGTTTCTAGATACCGGTATAGACTCTTCGGATGTCCATAGTGCCAAGTCATCTGCATATAGTGTACAGTGTACTCTTTTAAGGATTTCTGTGATTACATCATTGATTAATAGGAGGAACAAAATTGGAGAGAGTATTCCAGCTTGCGGAACTCCTTGTTCCATTTTCATCTTTTTGCTGAGGTGTCCTTGGAGTTGCACCCTTGTTGTCCTTTTATCTAGGTAATCAATGATCCACTTGTACATGTTGTTGGTTACACCCGTTTGCAGTAGTTTTGAGTTTTCACCCGCTCTTCCATATTTTATCAAAGGCTTTTTCTAGGTCTATCCAGACTGCCAGTGTTTTCTTTTTTTCTTGAAATGGATCTTCTATCTCCTGCGAGATATATGTGACCTGATCTTCAGTCGATCTGTTTCTACAGAACCTGCTTGCTGGGGGATAAGTAAATTCTTTGATTCCATATGCCATGTTTTTCTAGTATTAACTATTCGTTCCATTAGTTTTCCCACACAGCTGAGTAGACTAATAGGTCTGTAACTGCCTGGCTTCATGTTGTCCTTCCCATGTTTAAGGATGGGGATAGTCCTTGCCTCCTTCCACGCTGTGGGGCCAGTTCCTTGTTTCCAGCTTGTGTTAAAGATGTGTAGCAGTTTGTTCTTTGCTACTTCTCCCATGTTAGAGAGCATTTCATTAGTGATGCCATCCTTTCCTGTGGCTTTTCTCTTCTTGAGTTTACTAATGGATGATTCTAATTCTGTCTTGGTAATATTTACCATCAGATATTTCTCAGGTACTCCCATTGAGTGCTCCATGTGGTTTATTTCTTTCATAATATACCTTTTCATGTCTGCTGGGATTTTATTTCTACTAGTTTTTGCAAATTTTGGATTAGAATATCCGCTGCTTTTTTCCCAGTTAGCACCTTTCCTTCATTTTCAATCGCAATTGTTGGCTTGTAGCTGTTTACGTCTTTCAAGGCCTTTGCTAGCTTTCAGAGTGTCTTATTCTCTCTATGAAAGTTGAGTTCCTGCATGCTTGGTTGACTGTTTTCCTATATGTTGCAGCAGCTGCCTTGAGTGCGATGTTGCTTTCTTGATTTTGGCCAATTTCCGCTTTCTGTTGCCTCATTTAGTTCCATCTGTTGCACTTTAGGTGACCAATATGGTTTGTAATTTTTCTAACTCCTCTTAGTTTGTTCTCTATTGCTGCCTTTAGAAGACACTGGTTTAAAATTGACTTTTTACGTAAACTGTTTGTGACATAAAAGTGTGTCGAAGACAACAGTGAAGAACGGGACAACGATTTTTAAAAAAAGGACATGAGTCAACACAACAATTTGCGTCTGATCTGGTTCTCGGAAGATATTTCGTTAACTCACATCCTTCTTTATGCATCGTTGTCCAATTCTTCGCTATTGTCTTCGACACACTGTCTGCATTCTACGATTAATGTCAACTGGTCGACACCCTTCACCTGTTATAAACCGAATCACGGCTCACTGATCAACTCTGGATAGATTATGTATCACACCCACCATGTTTTCAACAGTCTGCTGAGGATACTATGAGTCGGAGGATGATGAAATTTTGTAAACTTGACGGTTGGTTTATACTGTTTACACCAGAAGTGACATCATCGTACGTATGTTCACTGATTGCAGTTTGATCCAGTTTTATTTGAACCATTTATCTGGTGGTTTCAAGTGTGTTAGGGTGTAAAGGGTTAATATGAGGAGTCAAAAAATAACCTCAATATTGCATATCCTGTTAATAAAAAAACAAAATGAAGGTTACTTTCACTCCCACTCGCACACATTAACAACATCAAACATAGGTATCTGGGAAGCATTTTTACAGTAGTAGATAGAAGGCAGGACAGGGAAATTTAAACGAGATGTCAAAAAAGTCTCTGCAGTGATTGAAGAACATTTGCACTCATGTCTGATAACAAACCCCCATAATTGAGATTACTGCACTCATGTTTGAAGATAAACTACGATAGTTGAGATTACTGCACTCATGTTTGAAGATAAACTACCATAGTTGAGATTACTGCACTCATGTTTGAAGATAAACTACGATAGTTGAGATTACTGCACTCATGTTTGAAGATAAACTACCATAGTTGAGATTACTGCACTCATGTTTGAAGATAAACTACCATAGTTGAGATTACTGCACTCATGTTTGAAGATAAACTACCATAGTTGAGATTACTGCACTCATGTTTAAAGATAAACCACCATATCTGAGATTACTAACCTCATCTGATGGATTGGGTTAGTGGCATAATGTCTGACTGCTGAGCTTGTCTGTACAACTTGTTACTTGAATGACCTAGTTTAATCACCTTAGAGATTGGGCCCGTTGCTCATAGTTGATGCATTTATAAATGAACTAAACCACAACTGAGGAAAAGTATATTTTACCAGACTTTTTTTTATTGGTATGATAAATACACGTTAAGACAAGAGGTTTGTTATCTCACGAAAATATAGCTCGACCAGTATGACTGTTTCCCCATAAAAAATGATCTGGTTGCAGGTAACCCCTAACAACAACACACTTGACCCACCAGGAAGATGTCAGCTGTTCACAAAGTTTAGCAGTGGATGAAAAAGTCAAAAAGGAAAGTGTATAAGCAATTATGCAGGCTATTTCAAAGAAAAAAAACACAATTTTGAACAATTTGAAAAGGAGATTTTTAAATTGACAGTGTCATTTATTATTTATTGTACATTGTACTGTGAGATATAGAACAGCTATATAAATATTAGAACAAAAAACAAAACAAAAAACAACAACAACAAAATAAAAAAGGAAATATCACATTTGTTTAATTAGAAGAAATTGTGGAGCAGTGTAATTCATTATTTTTTAAATAATCATTTTCTAAAACGAATAAAATTTGTGCAAGAAACAGAGTAGATGTTTAGATCAAATTTAATGCTTTAAGGTAACTTATAACATTTCAGAATGCAAAAGCACTGAAGTCAGCAAAATTTAGTCAACAAGAGCAATAAATTGTTTGGCACAACAAAAAAATGTGTTACAGATAAGAACTAAGTTTTGGTGTTGAAAGAAGTAAAAATATGTGTTGGATGGCAGCTAAATTTAATTATAAAGGCAAAATGCTAAATTAAATTATAAAGGCAAAATACAAAGTTTAATGGTGAAAGCTTCTATGTGCATTTTGCTATCATTTCTTCCAATATGCTTATCTCTGGGAAGACTATGACTCCTGTTGATATCCACTTCAACAGCACTGTATCTAGGTGCTCATGACATTCTAGTAACTGTCTGGACAATAAATACCCTATTGTGACAGAAAACAATTTGCTTTTGAATAACACTTAATCTCACTCATATAGCGATGCAGCTTCCATGGTGTAAACTTTTGGCTGAGTCAATTCATGCATAACCTCCTGTTTCTGTCAAAGTAGACTTCTCCCTGTTCTCATTTTTCATTTCTCCTTCCTTCTTTTCCGGTAAGGTACTGTCTCATTCCTCAAATGAGATCAAGATGCTGAGCAGCGCATGAGCTGCAGCAGTCAGCGACTCATAGCTGACTGCTAGCGTCAGGGCCAGCGAAACAGAGCTCCCAAGACCCTTCTACACCTCCACGCGGTGATCCTGGATAACAGGCTGCAACAGAGCAGATTGGCTAAGGAGAACGGATCGAAGCGGGAATGTTAACCCGATACTCAAAAAATGCTTGCTGAAGTCGTATGTGTTGGACTGAAAGGTGCAAATATCACAGTCAAGCTGTAAGCTATGATTCAACGCATTCCGTTCTCTGGACTACATTCTGCTACTTAAGCCCATTCAGGGTTTGGTAGCGGGAGATTGATATCGAACGAAGCCAAGCCAAACCATTCCTCAAACAATGCAATAGTTCCTGCACTAATTTGACTTTTAATGTCAATTTGCTTATTCAAAAGCTTCTCACATTTAAGGCAAGATTCATATTATCTTTCTATTTATTTGTGCTTCATTCAATGTAGATTGGTTAGCCTGCTATTTTATTGTTCCTGTTTGTATTAGTCCCAATCTGTAACAATGGCTGTTTGGTCAAAATGTTAAACACGCGTGTTACTCCACCCATATAACAGTACCGTTGCATCTATTTGTTTATTATTCAACGTTAAGTTAAATCACAACAAATATGCAAGACTATCCAATGTAAAAGTGAAATAAAATTATTTTCTTCTGCATATCAAGTAAAAAAATCAAGGAAACTAAAAATTACAGATTATAAAAATAATAAATTCATCTGAAGTGACCAATGAAAATTCGAGGAAGGATTAAGCCATGATAACGATGAATTCTCTTCTCAAGAGTTATTCTCAAAAGTAAAAAGCAAGATATACTAATTTGGTTCAAGAAAAACAGAATATAGCTACTACATGCTTGTATTAAGAGTAGTGAGTAAACGCAATTGAGAAAAATTATAATAATGAAAAACAAAGAACTGTTGTAAAACTATATAGCACACAGGTTATAAAGGAAAAAATTTTAAGTAACTAAATCACAAATTTTGAAAACATGCTAACTGTATGTATTCACATCCAAGAATAAAGAACTTTAAGCTGAAATTACAGCAGAATAATTTATACTTCCAAACACATGCTTAACTCATTCAATCCATTGATGCACCAGCTTTGGTGCTTTCTTCAAATATTATGAAGCTTATGTTTCGGTTTTGACAGTTTTTGAACAAAAATATTCAAGTAAAGTTCTACCAATACTGAAGTTATTACAGATAAAACATATACACACTAGGTTATAAACCTTCTACAACAGGTTATGCAGCAGTTCCAAAGGGTCAACAATATCTCATGCAGAAAATGGAAACTTTTCATATCAGCCATTGCTTTCCCTTCTTTCTTTGACTCCAGCCCATCTTGTTTTATGAGATATAAAATGTTCATGAAAAAAAAAATATCATGATTTTATCATTCTTTTAAGTTACTTTGAAACATGCCAAGTTGGGTCACATAAATATGGTGAAGCGGGAACTGCTGTCATGTCAGATTTTGGGCCAATCAAATCTATTTATAGAGTGGCTGCTTAGATGGTAATATATGACTAGTCATGCATGAGCTTTCAAAGTTACTAATAACTTGGCCACCAGACAAGTAAATAATAACTTACTAAGTAGATATAATATTTTCTCTCATTTTTTAAACTTATATTCTTTAGACTTTACCACGGTCTTGGTTTCATGATGTGCGTGTTAAAAATATACATTTCCATTCAGAAGGTTTTGCGGGAAGCCAAAAGCTTGCGACCAGTATTAAAGTGTATAAACATCTGGGCTATGGGAACGGCTGAACATGCGTATTTGAATGTAAATTGTTGTTGTTGTTGAATGCCCACAATGAGTAGGATTACTATTTTGTGCGCCCTAAAAAGGACATTCCGTGGCGGGTTGTTGTAGCTTTCCTCACATCAAAAGCATGCTGATGAAGGTGGACCGGGGACCATGTGATTGTGCTATGGTTGGCTTCATCTGCGTGATGCTCACTACCATGGGAATCTTGAATGTAAATTGACGTCACTTCCTTTTTGTTCATTTTTTAAATTGGAGATATGCTTGTGTACATTTATAAACAATATATTCTCTATTTCACTCGATTTGAAAATTTATCCAATTATTGAAGGGGATGAAGTTAAGATGTTGCAATGGATTTTTCTATGGTAGATCTGTTTAGTTTGTTTATGTAGATACAATAAATACATTTGTAGTGGAAACTATCAGATATGCTGATCTTGTTAAGAACACTATCAGTGCTTTGTGCCAATTTCATGGATTTTTTTAGGAGCTACGTTCCCTAATCGTTGAATCTAAATGTTTATGCTTTGATTTATAAATTTTGAGCTTCATTTTTTTGTTTCTCAGAAACTTACACACAGAAATCAAAAACAATAACACCAACAAACTGTCTATTCATTTATGTTGCACCACATAATCAAATAATATCTATAGGTTGACAAATAAAAAGGTTAAAGGCTCTCAAAGTCAACAACCATAGTAAAACTTGACCTGCTGAAAATAATGCAGTTGAATATTAAATTTGCGCCAATTTTGAATGGAGGGTGGTTCATGGAAGTTAATATATAGAGTTGATATCTTGCAACTCTAAATTTAGTATATAATTTGCAACATGTTAATGAAACATTACTGAAGACAAATTGTCTCAAATGAGTGATATTGTATATAGTTGTTTCATGCGTGAAACAAATTCTGGAATGAATTAAAAATGTATGGTAAAATACTGTTTACCATCTATTTTAAATATAAGGTGCCATGGCAGCATTTAAACTTTAGTAGGGTCACACCAACAAAAGGTATGCTCTGCACTGGTCTAACACCTTTGATCAGCTGGGATAGATCACCATTCTTTGCCTCATGACAGGCACAACAAACTGAATAAACACATGTATCTGTACATGCTTTGAATATCTGCTTCTCCACTGTTCACATGAGCACTAAACACCAAAACTGCTGAGCATGTATTAAGGACTGATCCATATAGTAGTCTAACTGCAAGCATCAAAAATGCAATCACAAGAAGCAAAAGAACACATACTAGAGTAAGAAATATATATTTTCTAACACCATTGTAAGTATTGTTAAACAAAAATTGTACTTTTTCAAATATAATATGTATAATTCCTAACATATACTTAAAAATAAAGCAATGTTTTGTCATGTTACAGTTATTACACTCAAAGAGATTCCAACATGTCTGTTCCCCTGGTATACCTGCCTCCACTGTCATGTGAAAACAAGGTGAATTATTTCATTGACATAGCCAGTAACAATGTGAATGTACATTCATTCATTCATAGGCGTCAAGTTTCTATAGACCATGCACGTAGCGTTCTGTAAGTTATGTCCAGCTCTGTCTCCTGTATTTTGACACTGTCTGCTATAGCTGTAAAGGCCGATCCGTGAGTGACAGATCATACAACCATGCTGAGATGGCTGGCTTGCCTGGCTGTTCCTTGATCTCTTCAGTCTTTCTCTTTTCTCTGCAGCCACAAGGCCTCTACAAGCGTCAGTAGTCACCTATGCTCCCTCCAACTGACTGTCTCCAGATAGCTCGATACTGAGCAATTTTTTCCCAATTCTCGGATGGGATGTCACATGACTTCATGTCCCTCTTGCATTCATCCTTGAATCGCAGTGAGGGATGGCCAATTCTTCTAACTACAATGGCTAGCCGGCCATAAAGGATATCCTTTGGCAGCCTCTTCCATGCGATAAATATGTCCCAACTATCAAAGATGTCGCTGGCTCAACATTCAGTACATGCTGTGAGTGTTTGCTCTTTGTAAGACCGTATTATGTAGCACTCTCTCTTGCCACCAAATCCCAAATATACGCCGTAGACACCTCATGTGAAAGGTGTTGAGCCGTCGTTCCTTTTTAGTGTAAGTGCTCCAAGTCTCGCTTCCATAGATGCCATACTTGAGAGTGCCATGAACTCAGGTCTCATAAACCCGGACCTTGGTACAACATAAACAGAAAATACAATTCCAATCCTATAGCTAAGTATTTAAAACAAGATCAATAAAGACAAATAAATGGATTATATGTTTTTATACAAACAGCATTCTTCTTCTTCTTCTCCTTTGACCGTATCACTCTGGGAAGAATAGGTCATCAACCAAGCAGACATATCCACTGCTATTTTCTCTAATTCTTTCCAGCTTCTCCTGTATCAGTCACTTCTATATGTGTTCTGTGGCCTTCCCTTGCTTCACTTTCTCTGTGTGTTCCATGACAGGGATTGCACGGGGATACTGACAAGGCTTTTGCAGTGTTTGGCCTTTTCAGCACCATTATGTCCCAAATGTCTTTGTTTGTTTTCTCCAACAAGCTTTCATTTGTAACCGTGTCAAACCATCATAGGCCCAGAATATTTTTATGGAATTTAATGACAAAGTCTTGCGATCATTTAAAAATATTGAGTTTAGTCATCTACTATATGTTTCCGCTCCATATATAAAAGGACCGGCTTCACATTGGAAGTGAAAATTCTACGTACAGTATGCCAGATTGGAATTCAGAATAAGAAGTAACATTCAGCTGCCCAGTGATTTAGTGTAAAATTTTCAAAGAATGGTGTCATATGAAGGATTCTTAAATAAAATAATTTAATCCATTTTGCCCAAACCCATGGCATTGTCGATAATTCATATGTAAATTTGAAATTTATACAGTTTAGTTTAATATATGATTGTCTAAATTTTAGGAAATTTTGTTAAATATTACAAGTTTAACCTTTTGAGGACGATACAGGCTGATGATCGACCCGTTAGCAAAAAAGACGAGCGGCCGATCCATCGGCCCTGAGAAAGAACGTTTCTGTATGACTAACTAAAAATAGTATCAGCCAATCAAATTATCTCTTTCATTTCTTGTGCATTCTATCATTAAAAATGGCAGATTCCTTGAAAGTTTTCACACGAGTTTGAGAATTATATTGAATTTTTTGGTGTGTTGTAATTGTGCACATTTGAAAAATGTCTTCCAGTGATAATGTAAATGAGATATCGAGTGATTCAGATTTAAATGATGTTTCTGTGTCAGATATTACTGACAGCGATATAAATGACAGTGAAAATAGTGAGGAAACAGCACTCTCCGAGAATATTTATACTTTTCTATATTTATTCCTAGTTATATTTTTTCCTTCTTTTAAAATACATCACCCTTGTCCTCTTTTTATTTCCTAGAAGTGGCTCTGTCTTTTAGGCAGTAAAACCATTATTAAGCTCCGTCTCCTAAAAGTTAATATTTATAATTTATGCAAATGATATGTAAGCTAGAGATTTATATAATTTAGTTCAATGTTAAATGTTTTTAAAATATTTATAATATAGTTATGTCTGTTTAGTTATACATTATTTTTAATGTATAGAAAATAACAAGACTTTATCAAACTTAGTTCAATATTCAACACATTTGAAATCCATATCATTTGGTTAAAATTGTGAATATTTCAAATTGACATTATTGTTTGCTCAGACAACTGAAATATAACATATCTCAAAGAAAATGAGATTCAGTATTTTGTATGCATCAAAATCCTTTGCTGTGCTGTACCAGTGCAGACCTACATCTTGTGTCAAACCATCTCACCAATGCATAGGTGGGCGGCCCCGTAGATATGTGTAACCATAAGGCCACCAAAATGACAATTTTGATGGTCCAAGAGAAGCATGAAGACAAATTTGGTGGTCCAAGGGAAGCATGAAACCAATTTCAGTGGTCCAAGGGAAGCATGAAGACAATTTTGGTGGTCCAAGGGAAGCATGAAACCAATTTCAGTGGTCCAAGGGAAGCACGAAGACAAATTTGGTGGTCCAAGGGAAGCATGAAACCAATTTCAGTGGTCCAAGGGAAGCATGAAGACAAATTTGGTGGTCCAAGGGAAGCATGAAGACAAATTTGGTGGTCCAAGGGAAGCATGAAGACAAATTTGGTGGTCCAAGGGAAGCATGAAGACAATTTTGGTGGTCCAAGGGAAGCATGAAGACAAATTTGGTGGTCCAAGGGAGGATGAAGACAATTTTGATGACACGACTGCACCATAATTAAATCTGCATACGTGGATAACACATAAAGTTACTATGGCCCGAAATGGGAGAAAAGAGCAGTAACACGGTAACCTGACAGGCATGTCATAAGAGATGACTAAAGAGGGTTAGGCATGAGACTGGCTACCCCATCCTGTAGAAACTGCAATAGATATGGACAGGTCAACATTTGCCATGTATCTGTTGAAGACCTGTACTCAACAGCCAGCTGAAAAGCTAACCATTGATTGATATATACATAATAATAAAGTCCTTTTGGCCAATGACATGCTTTTTTTGCTACTTATGTAAAAGTGTTCTCTAACCAATGTATTCATCGTTAAATTTTGTCATTTAATACGGTTAAAGGGGAGGGTTCGACTTCATTGTCTCGGGTATCCCCATATGGCTCGGTCTCTCTCAGCAGAAGTGTATCCCACCTGCTGAGAGAATCACACAAAGCACGAACTCCAGTGACAAACCAAGGGATCTCCGGAAAAATTGACATCATGAACCGACCGTGCCAGCTTGAATTCGAGCCCCAACCATCTGAACACGAGACAAACAGCTTGACCACTTCGCCACAGATACCCCGCAATTTTGATATGCATAAATATTGGTCTACCTCAATCACTCATTTAACCAATGTTCTCTTAATTTTTATGACCATTGTTTGTTTAATATTTCTTAGCTTTGACACTTTACAAATTACAGTTTATGAACTTGTATTATCCCTTATCCCACACTGTGTCACTAGCCATGTTACAGACTACAAGATAAGGTTTGTTTTATCAAATGACCTGTGGACATCGTGAGATACCTGGTTTCTTCTTCTTCTTACACAGTCAGACAGTAACCATTATTTTTTCGAAAAAAGCGGCGATCATCCTGAGGCTGTCGCCACTGCCATAGAGCTTGTCTTGCAGTTCCACTGGTGATGGCCACATCTGCTCTCTCTGATCCTCGTATGTCAGGCAGTTTTGCAGCAGATGTTCAGCGGTCATTTTACCGGTACCGCATGGGCATTCGTCGGTACCACCTATCTTCAATTTGTTGAATAGGTGGTACCTCAGTCAATTGTGGCCAGTGCGAAGTCTGAAGACAACGACCTGCTCTCTTCTGTTCAACTGGTAATAGGCATCGTTTTTGGTGTAACCAGTATGTTCGGTTTCCCATTTGGTCATGTATCTGGCTTTGATAAGCCGTTTTGACTCTTCGTACGTCATACAGATACCTGGTTTAAATGGACTGTTTCGGGATATTAGATTTGTTTAGCTGCCAAAGACGGATGTGTCGGACCGAATGGTGCAAATATCGCAGTCAAGCTGTAAACTAGTGAAACAGCGCATTCCGTTCTCCGGATTAAACTCTGATACTTGCAAAGCCCTGTTCAGCGCTTGGTAGGCGGAGACTGAGAACGAACTGAGAAGAAAAAGGTTTGTTCACATTAAGTTATCAAAGTAGTTCACATACATATACAACAATGACAAATGTAAACAATAGTGATAGTATAATAATAATATAGTATTAGCAAATGCTAACATCTGCAAGCTGCCCAATGAGGCAGAATGCAAGACAGCTAAGGATGATGTTGATGTATGCCGCACATGCGATATTATTTGTCGTATTCAGATTGGATTGTACAGTCATTTGCAGTCACAACTGACTACACATATCTGATGATGTCACCATCTTCGCTTATGTTGGGCAACTATTATAAGCAAATTCTTCAAATTTTGAAATGGGGAACAATGACATGGTTAAGTTCAAATTTTGTCATAAAATATTAAAGGCACATAAAATAAGTGGTATGGCTTTTAACTAAAACAAATTACATTTAAAATCAATAAAGAATCAAATGTATTTATCTTCGGGACTGCAGAATCAGCAGTGAATGAGTTAAAAGCAGCCATATTCTATATTTTGCCTTCATGTGGTGGCACTGGAAACAAGACTGCAACTATGCAGCCTAGCTAAGAGAATTGAGATCGAATGGGGAAGCTAACCCAAATCCAACAACTGACATACTGAAACTGTATGTGCCTAGCCAAAAGGTGCAGATACCGCAGCCTTGCTGTAAACATGTCTTTTAAAGGACGAACAGAAAGAAAAATATAGATGAAGCTCAGGACAAAGTTGCAGAACAATTTTTACAAGGTGATAGTACAACTACATCAAACTAAATTATATTTACAAAAACTACAATTGTAAGTATACATAAAAGCGTGCAATGTAAAATTTTATTGTAATGAACAAATAAGCTACAAAGTGACCAAACTTGTAGCAACTATATTACTTGACACTAAGGAGCAAGATATGGGCTCAACCGTTCTCTCAGTTATATCAAAATGATCTGGAGCTAAACATTCCATACTAAAAGCCCCCCCCCCCCCCCCAAACATGTTTCAATCCCTCACGTTTGCTAAGGCTGGCCCTGAGAATGATTAACTGCCATTATCTTTATCAGCATAAACAATGTTTTTCTCATGTAAAATAAGGTGCAGGTAGACGTGTTGTAAATGCTAACATTGAAGAATAAGTGTTAAAAGGTGTCCTTGTAAACGGCATCAGTCATTGTGACATAGTGTGATTGGCTGCTTCAAATTTCAATGTTTGGCTTCGCTACTTCTGACAAAATCATGTATTCATTTACAAATGGGTAGACGGGTGCATGAAATGACTAGGTTATATAACCATACAAGCCGCACTTAACATTTGTTGAAATAATATTTAAACAGTTCTTTTTCTTGAATCTGTGGCCAATGACTGATGAAGCCCCTGGTTATGACACTACTATGTCAGACAGCAATAAACCTCCTTCCACATCACTTGGTCTGTGGCCATCCTAGTACTGTGCCCAAGATCTTTTTAAGCTTTTACATGCATGTTTGTTATAATGTGTTGAAGACTGAAATTCTTAACTGCCCTATTCTTCTATAAGACTAATATTTCTAGCAGCAAATGTGGTCCCAACATTACTGATTTACAGAAAAACTGAATTATTGTAGTGGGTTATCTACTCATTACACCAGTGTTTCCCTACCTTTTTTACACCCACGGACCGGTGATAATAGGGAAAATTGTTCACGAACTAGTGAAAATATAAATAATTTTCCTCAGCCCGCTTAGACAACAAAAAAAAACAAGCCCCTTATTTATATGGTATTTTGTATATTAGTTGTTAAATCTAATTTATTTTTTTTTTTTAAATTATTTAGCTATTTAAAATAAACAGAATTTGAGCAGTAAATAGATAACGGGTTCAGCAGCAATTTCCTATTTTGACCAGTGGTCGAGAAACACTGGTTTACACCTCAAAATTATGCTTACAATTAATTTTAAACACAAAAACAATGCAATATGCAAACAAGTGTATAAAGGATTTAGTTCACATATTTAGAATATACTTAACTTCATATATATATATATATATATATATATATATATATATATATATATATATATATATATATATATATATATATATATATATATATATATATATATATGAAGTTAAGTATATATATATATATATATATATATATATACCTACATAGCATAAGCAAAAAAACATGCCTGTTTTGTCAAAATTTATTAAACGTTTACATATGTACATTTAAGTATGTATGTATGTATGTATGTATGTATGTATGTATGTATGTATGTATGTAACCCGAGTGACTCAGAGTAAAAACAGAATAAGACCACTGTATCTTTCCAAGTATGTCATAAGAGGCAACTAACAAGGCTTGAACGTGGGGTTGGCAACCTCACCATGCAAAATAAATGCAGTTATTAACACAGCACTGCAAATAATAAGTTTCCATAAAAGTTGTGAGAAGCGACGTTCTGCAAAGTACATGCTACACGGAATGAATATCGCATGGCGTAATTCCAAAATGAAACTCCCACATAAAAAAGCAGATAAGGAAGACCTTGAAACCTGTCATTCAATTACGCTTGCTCCAATCACCTACAAACTCTTAACTAAATGAATACTCACTAGGATCTGTCACCTCGTCAAGGCCACAAAACCGATCAATACAGTCCAGCCTAATTAACAGTTGAGGTGTATCTTACAGTGCAAAGCAATTGATGTTTTGTGCCCCTATGTTTACAATCATATGTGTTTGCAAAGAGTTATGGAGGCTGTTATACTTCAGTTTAAGGAAAACCTTAAATCCTAAAAATAGAACATATTATACCTTTTCTGGTGTCTTTCTTCATGTGACAATAAAAAATTTAAAAAATAAACATTTTTTTTTCATAAAATCAGATTTGTCCTAATCCAGGTCCTTTTTATGAACAATTTTTTCAATGACTCTCATGTTTCTGTTAGTTGAATGTAAAATTACAAATAAGCAAAGACCTACATTGTTAAAGATTTAAGAAGGCAAAAATAATTTACATAAACTGTGTCAAGTATTTTTATACTCGACAGAAGTGAATATCCTAATAATGCTATAAATACATGGTCAGAAACAGTCCATATAAATGGTTTATGCACACACAAAAAGTCTTCTATATGAAATAAAGTATATATTAACAACAAATATGAAGCATATGTTCAAAATAGTGATACATATAGCAAAGTTAATTGATTACATAATAGCAAATGCCTCCTGGCAAGGAAGAAAGCAAGTAAAATAATGTGAGCTAACTTTATTCTTAATTGATTCACCATTTCACTCTATTACAGTCTGCCTGTTTATATGAAGTTTGCATACGGATTCCCATGATGAAGTTCCTAACCAAATCCACAACACTCTGTATTCACTTTTCACTGCATGCTTAGAAGGTTACAGCTGTCCTATTCTTGTCAACCCAGGCACCACTTGGTTAAATCAACTTCATATTACATATTTTACATATTATGTGTGCGGTGGGTGCGTGTGTGGTGGTTCCCTAGCTGAAATAGGTATGATGTATTGCCTTCACCTGGCATTGATGGAATGAATGTCCTGCTGCACTACTTTCGGTCAGTCTTTGCATTAAATCTTTTCAATTATAGTGTTGATATTCTTTCATCTCTCGCCTGTATCCTGAGGGCTTTGTTGGCATTGATCTTCTGCCACTTTGTTTGCAGCATTCTTCTTCTTCTTCTTCTGCGTACGCAGTCAGACAGTAACCATTATTTTTTCGAAAAAAGCGGCGGTCATCCTGAGGCTCTCGCCACTGCCATAGAGCTTGTCTTGCAGTTCCACTGGTAATGGCCACATCTGCTCTCTCTGATCCTCGTATGTCGGGCAGTTCTGCAGCAGATGTTCAGTGGTCATTTTACCAGTACCGCACGGGCATTCGTCGGTACACCCTATCTTCAATTTGTTGAATAGGTGGTACCTCAGTCTGTTGTGGCCAGTGCGAAGTCTGAAGACAACGACCTGCTCTCTTCGGTTCAACTGGTAATAGGCATCGTTTTTGGTGTAACCAGTATGTTCGGTTTCCTATTTGGTCATGTATCTGGCGTTTGCAGTATAAACAAGAACGAGAAGATCTAAAACAAATGTACCGAAATATGCAGAAGGGAACATTGTTTGTAATATGGCATGTATTTATTATTTGACAATGAAGCTCTTAGTCTGGGCACTCCGCTCAAATTTTTTTTAAGCAAAAAACAAATGAAAAATTTTAAACATTTACAAGTAAATAGACAATAAATAATATAAATATATCCATATAGCCAAATATGCTGTATAAGTATGCATATAGCCAATTAATATACAAATACATCCATATGGCCAAATAAGCTCTAAATTTATCCATATCACCAAATAAGATCTAAATTTATCCATATCACCAAATAAGATCTAAATTTATCCATATCACCAAATAAGCTCCAAATGTATCCAAATCACCAAATAAGCTCTAAATTTATGTATGTGACCAAATATGTTATAAATTGATCCATATGATAGGAAATTTACCAATATGTCCAAATAATCTATAAAATTATCAATACAGTTAAAAAAGCTCTGTCTCCAACAGAGCCAACAATGTTCTACCAGTATCTAGATGACCAAAAAAGGTTCCCAAAACTCATCAACTAATCTACATCTCTAATGTTGTTTACGACAATTCCCACATAGACACCAATGATGATAGCAACCACAACAAAGGAAATGATGCCAACAATTATGCTGATGGTTATCATACTCTTGGCCGAGCTAGAATAAGTATGAGCTGCTGAAACATCTCCACGGGCGAGGGCATTGCGAGCCTGTGGAGAGAATTGAAGGAAACAAGTATGATAATGTGAGCTAATCAGCTTCATAAATCATCCACTTTTTCACTCTAGGTAAGACATTCAGCAAATATTATAGACTACCTTGATTTTTTTTTTTTTTTGCGTTCGCCTTATTTTTCTAATCCCCAAGGTGGTGTGCGTTGCACTGTGGTTTTTATTTTGCGCCTGTCAGCCCAGTGCATCCGACTTCAGCATGCATTTTACCAAAGGGTTTGCTTCCCCGGGGTAACGGCCGGTGCTGTGATGGGGATCGAACCCAGCACCTTCCGGTTGTGAGCCGTGTCACTTAACCACTAGGCCACGCCGTCCCCGGTAAAAAAAGTATGATAGTGTGAGCTAATCAGCTTTATAAATGATCCACTTTTTCACTCTAGGTAAGACATTCAGCAAATATTATAGACTACCTGGTTATGAAAAGCTTGTATCTGGTTTCATAGATACGGTTTTACATGATGAAGTTCCTTTTCCAATGCACAAGACATATTTGTTTTTACTGAAAGCTTGAAAGGTTACAGTTGTCCTATTCTTTTCAACCCAAGCACCACCCCGGTTGATCAACTTCATATTAAATGTTAAATTTATTGACAACTCCAAAACAGGTCACCTTTTTTTAACATTCAGACTGTATCTATGAGACTAAACCTGGTTTATTTTGCCAATGATCAGTTTTTTTTTTTTTTTTGCTTAGATGTTTGCCTCACTAGTTTCTACTGGC
Organism: Ariolimax columbianus; assembly: GCA_036924085.1. Taxonomy (NCBI): domain Eukaryota; kingdom Metazoa; phylum Mollusca; class Gastropoda; order Stylommatophora; family Arionidae; genus Ariolimax; species Ariolimax columbianus. The sequence continues at coordinate 28,697,161 of JAVGWX010000017.1, forward strand.
GGAGGCGCGCCATTTTCCACCCCAGACCGTAGTCAATTGGGCGATATCAGGACGCATAAACCAGAGCTTGGATGCATGTGTGCATCTGTATGTACCTATGCTAGGTTTGTGCGCCCTCAGAAGCTAGCCCAACCAAAGTGCAATGGAAGGGCTTTACCACGAGGGCGCGTGTGAAAGTTGTGCAAGGGTGTGACTGTGGGATAGAGTCAAATGAAACAGAGTGAGGTAAGAAAAGAGAGGAAGGAGCCTTTTCCAATGATCAGTTGTACTGAGTAAGTCAGTTAAGTAGGTCACAAACTGATATGGGATAGCTGAAAAATGTAAATGGTAATTTTAAAAGTGTGATTAGGTGACAGCAACATACAGCTTTGTGATTACTGTAGGTAGTAGATTGGTTTGCAGTACAAAAGAGAGTAAGACAGGGATGTATCCTCTCACCTTATCTATACAACATATATGCAGAATGTTTAATGAGAAATGTTTGAGAAGACGAGAACATTGAAAGCTTTGATCCATTTACGATTGGCAGGTACGAGATTCCAGAGTTACGATACGCAGACGACACAGTGATACTATAAAAAAGTGCAGAAGGGCTAGAGCAGCTAATTTCAGCCGTAAATGGACACAGTAAAGATCAAAACCTGTTTATAAACATAAATAAAACAAAGATAATGACTACCGACAAAACAAAATGTCACCATAAATTTACAGCGGGTGGTGAGGAAATAGATCAGGTCCCACATTTTGAATATCTGAGCTCCAGAATTTATAAAAATGGTGACCACTCGAAAGAAATCATAAAAAGACTAGCCATGGCAATGCAGAGACTGAACAGCCTGAAGAAATTATGGCAGAGCACCAACAAAATGATAAAAGTCAAAGTCTTGAGAGCCTGTGTTTTTCCTGTGGCAGCCTATGGCTGCGAATCATGGACGATTACCAAAACTTCCAGACAAAGAATCAAATCCTTCAAGTCAAAATGTTACAAAAAGATCCTCAGAATACCCTGGACAGAGAAAAAACAAATGTAGACATTCGGCAAGAGTAGAGCACAGAGGAGAACTGGTTTATCAATTCCATTTTGGCTAGAAAATGCAAATACTTTGGTCCCATCAAGAGACACAATGGTCTTGAGAGAACGGTGATGGAAGGTATGGTGCCAGGCAAAAGAGGAAGGGGTAGACCAAGAAGACAATGGCACCAAGATATCCAGGAATGCCTGGTTTTGACTGTGGCAGAGGCTGGAGTTTTGGCAAGGGAACGAGTTTCTTTTAGACAGACTGTGATGGGATCGACATTCTATAAAGGACATGCTACATGATGAGCAGACACTAGGTGCTGCATGCGCAGCTAAGGTACAAAATGCTCAGAGCATGCAATCAAAGAACAGTGTGCTGTGGTGCATTTTTGGGGAGCAAAAGGACTTTCTGCAAAGGATACTTATAAGGATGTGCTTTCCATCTAAGGTGAAAGCAGTGCATAACTGAGCCGATACATTTTCTCAGGGAGGCTAATAAAATGCTGATGAAACCTGACCTGATCGCCCTGTCCAAACTACAACACAAGCATATGTGCGAAAAATGATTTGAGCTGACAAGTTAGTAACGATAGACAGTGTAACCACTGCAATAAGGTATTGACATGGTTTAACCAGCAGCATAATCCCACCACGGCAGGAGACACTTCATGAATGACGAAGAAGTTGAACATGAAGTGCAAATGTTGCTCAGATAGCAGAACAAAAACTTGATGCAGGTCTTGATTAAACGACTGGGATAAGAGTATCAATCTTGGTAGAAATTATGTTGAGAAATAATGGACAATGTAAGTACAACAGTAAATGGTTTTGTATATCATGATCTATTTACTGACATGCCCTCATACAATTTTTCAAGTGCAAACTGTATCACAATTACTAAGAAACCTAGATGTTCCAATGATGACATAAGACTTGGGGACCTCCACTTTCAGTGTCTACCACATTCACCGTACTCACCAGACCTAGCCCCAAGCGCTGTCCACTTCTTTGGACGACTAAAAGAGCCATTGGGAGGAAAGACTTCCAGGTCTGATGAAGAGGTCCAGCAGGTGGTGCATGAGTGGTTACACACACGACCAAGATAAATTTTGTTTCCACAGGAATCCATGTACTTTATAGGCGCTGAGGTTCTTGTATCGAAGGCAATGGTGGTTACGTTGAAAAATTATACAGTTGTTTCATTTTTCCAGAATAAATTTTACCCACAAATATATTTAAGTTCTCTTGTGTGTTTCCTGTTTGAGGTATTGTTGCTGTTATCCCATAGCTGCTGAGCAAGCCTGCCCTTGGCCGCCCAATGCCATTCTTATATAGATATAGGTTTTCTTCATTTGCTTCACTGCTCCGTACAGTGTGTTGGCAATTGTCGGCAGTGCTTGTAAGAGTCTTTTCCTCATGTCTGCAAGCACCTTGCACTCAATGAGTAGGTGTCAAACTGTTTCATCAGGGTGAGAGCAATGGCTGCGCAAGGGCAGGTGCTGGGGATTGATACAGTTCAAACGACTATTGACTCTGGTGTGTTCTGTTTGGAACTGAAAGATGAGACTTTTATCTCTTCTATGTAGTTTATTTATGTCATAGTTATTTTTTGGCTGTGGCATTTCACTAAATACATTGTGACCTGTTGCCCACATGTTCATCTAGATTTCACTGGTATTATTCTTAATAATTTGTTTTACTGTGTGGTTACTGCAGGGTCTATCCAATTGTTGTTTGGAGGCTCCTGTTTTGTCAATCTTTCAGCCATCTCGTTTCCTGGTAGCCCAATATGCCCAGAGAGTCATTGCAAGGTGACATTAATCCTGTGGGCAGTGATAGTGTTGTTGATCGCCATTCCCACCAAAAATATATAGTTTTTGTTGTATGGAGTGTGCGTTCAGGCTGAGAGTGAAAAGGGTTAATAACAAACTATTTACAGAATAAACCTGTACAAAATGTTGTAGCTATGTACACTGAATGAAATGCCAAATATAAATTACTGATAACCTAATTAATATACAATCTACATGTTGGCGTTTAAGCTACACTTACATCACTGGCACGCATAATGGCAACAATTCCTGTAGGCCAAAAACAGCAAAGCGTGACAAAAATTGCTGAACACATGTGGTCAGGGGGTAGAGGTCCTGTAACAGCCTGTGGCTGCATTAATGGTTGGGCCACCTGTACAAAAAATGGGTACGATGAATGATATGATATGCATCACATTAAACATGTTTTCTTGACATACCTGTCAGCCTCTTACTATGAAAGCCCACAAGCTGGATCAAAAACAATCTTCCAAAACAAATACACGGACAGAGACCGAGTAAGTAGCATTGGATGTCGGTCCACAATTTCTTCTTTGTTCACTGTCAGACATCAACTTGAATTTGTTAGAAGAAAGTCATCCTATTTATTGAATAGATGGTACCTCAGTCTGTTGTGGCCTGTGCGGAATATGAAGACCACAACCTGCTCTCTTCTGTTCAAATGGTAATAAGCATCATTTTATGTGTAGCCAGTATGCTCTGTTTCCCATTTGTCCGTGTATCTGGCAGCAATACAGCTTTTGGACTCTTCGTAGGTCACACTAGAATCTGGTTGTGGTGTACACAATTTGTATACCATCTCCTATTCATAATTTTAAGTAGTTTTGTTATTCAACATTGCCAGTAAATGTTCATAGCATTGATTTAAAAAGAAATAAATTGGGTATATAAACAAGAAATTTACATAACAAATTTGTGGTTCAAAGAAGTATAGAGATTCCCGTTATTTTGTTTTTAAAGAATTAATGAAAGTGGAGTCGCATAAGCACTTAATTATTTGTCCATTGTATATTCAAAATTGGTACAAGACATATTTACGATCTTATAGCTTCAGAAAATGACAAAATAACCTTATAAAATATGATCAAACAAAGTAGGTTAATAATAATGTTCGCTTAGGCGTCTGAGGCTGTTGCGTCGGATGAACAACACCATGTCCAGTTGTAACTGCGTGCTGCCAGGCCTCCTCTAAGGTAGATGGGGAGGCTGCTACCTGTTGGAGCCACTTATTTCAAGAATGACCTCTCCGGCGCTTCCAGCCAGCAGGGTGGAGGCCGTTAGCACTGTTGGCTGTCTTTTGAAGAATCTGGTGATCTGGGACCTCCCTGTCCAGTCAGACAACATGACCGAACAGGGAAATGCTGTGACGTTCCAGAATAACCGAGACAGGGGGGAGATGTGTCCTTGCAGAAACATCTACATCCGGGGAAAGTCGTACCAACGAATGCCAAGGATGTGTAGCTGATTTCGCATATGAAAGGCCTCAAGTCTCAAGGTGTCGCTTTTTTTCAGGGTCCAGGTCTCAGAGCCATACACGAGGACCGGGATCACGCACGACTGGTAGATGCACTTTTTTGTGACCATGGAGAGCTTACTGTTCTTCCACACATGGGGGAGATCATTCATCTCTGATGATGCTAGACCAATCCGCTTGTGTATGTCGGAGTTACTGCGGCAGTCGGGTGCAATCGTGCTGCCGAGGTAGGAGAGATCATTTGCACCCTCCACAGTGTGACCCTTGACTACTATGTCCTGAGGCCGTTTGTCAGAGCCAAGATTCTGGATTTTGGTCTTTGCCCGTGAAATTGACAGGCCCCTATTTTGCGTAATGCAGTCCAGGTTCTCAATGACTACTGCAGTGCTGTACTGTCAGAACCGAGCAGGACTATATCATCGGCGTAAACAAGGTCTGTGAAGAGTGACTGATCTATAGTGATTCCATGTAGGTGGGTGCTGGCGCGGTGCAGGAGCCAGTCGACAGCCCGGCAGAAGAGATCTGGAGCGAGTACGCAATCCTGTCTGGCACCTGTGGATGTAGAGAACCTTTCCGAGAGTGTGCCTCCGAGGCGTACACAGGTTAATAGAGGTTTCTTTATTTTTTTTAAAAACTTTTTCCCATTGCTGGGGTAGTCTAGGTATTTTTAAATTATTTATAATTCTTATTATCCATAGCTCAGCAGCTAAGGGATAACAACAACTTTTACAATTCTTTCCAATGCCACACATCATAAGAAAGATACAGTAGACATCCTAGGCTTGTTCAGAAACTTGCATGATAGAAAAATCGACTGCTTGAAAGTGAAAAGACCTATCTCCTAGGAAGCAATGTCCAAACTAACAAGAGCTTCCACAAGTTAGAACTAACAGGAAGAGAGTACAACCAAGAAAGAATTGATCATTTCAAAATTAGGTGAGTATCTTCATAGGAAATCTTTCTGTTTTTCCTACTGTGTTCCATAGTCCACAGGAACATACACAAATACCCTATACTCAAGAGTCCTATTGGTAGTTTGAGCGCTGATTATTTTTTGAACTTACATATTCCAATATTAATAAAAAAAATTACAAACTGTTGTTGAAACTTTATAGCCCGTCAGACAAAGAATATAGGGCTAGCCACCTTTGAGGATACTATATTGGGGAATGAACAATAAGCTCACTGCACCCTGGTATATATTTCATAAACAGCAAATAAAAATGAACGTAGTACATATAAAACAAAGTGCCACATAAGTACCACTTCAGAAGCATATAAATGATCTGACCCAAATAAAAATTTGATAATTGACCTATGCTTCCATGGCAGCAAAATAAACAAATAGAAGGGATCAGCGATATGACTTCAACATTCACTCAAGACCAGTTACGGAAATGTCAAGAAAAGGATAAAAATATTGTAGGGCAGTCATTCAAAAGACACAGCTACTACTATTTTATACCTTTGAAAACATATAACAATAAATTACAGAAATTCTTAATTCTTCTTCTTCTTCTGCGTACACAGTCAGACAGTAACCATTATTTTCTCGAAAAAAGCGGCGGTCATCCTGAGACTCTCGCCACTACCATAGAGCTTGTCTTGCAGTTCCACTGGCAATGGCCACATCTGCTCTCTCTGATCCTCGTATGTCGGGCAGTTCTGCAGCAGATGTTCAGTGGTCATTTTACCAGTACCGCACGGGCATTCGTCGGTACACCCTATCTTCAATTTGTTGAATAGGTGGTACCTCAGTCTATTGTGGCCAGTGCGAAGTCTGAAGACAACGACCTGCTCTCTTCGGTTCAACTGGTAATAGGCATCGTTTTTGGTGTAACCAGTATGTTCGGTTTCCCATTTAGTCATGTACCTGGCTTTGATAAGCCGTTTTGACTCTTCGTACGTTATACTGGTATCTGTTTGTGGTAGCCTTGCACCTTCTTTTGCCAGTCTGTCTGCCTCCTCGTTGCCTTGGATGTTGCAGTGTGACGGAACCCACTGTACCACTACCCTTTTTGGTGCGGTCAGCTGGCACAGTTTGCAGAGTGCTGCTCTTAAGTCATTAAGCTCAGTGTTTTTCTGGCTTTTTAGCGCTGTGACTACGGCGAGAGCATCTGTCAGCAAGACTATGTGGCTCTCGTTTTCACTGTGTGTTGCCATTTCTTCCACTGCCGCCCTCAGTGCCTCTGCCTCCGCTCTGAAATTGCTTGTGTACTTACCAGTAGCGAGTGACAGTGTTATTTTTCTGCCATTTGGTAGGTTCAGGAATGCTCCTGCCCCTCCGTTCTGTGTAGCGTTTGTTACAGAACCGTCGGTGTATGCATGGGTCCAGTCCATGCTTGGGTAGCTTTTCGTTATGAAGCTTAGGGTAGTGTCTCTCCTTTCTTTTTCGGTCTGGCAGTTTTTGTTTGCAATACCTGGTATATTTTCTACCACCTCTGGAAATATATCCTGCCTCCAAGTAGGTTTTCGTACAGTAGTGATGGGTTTTGGTGTTGTTAGTGCGTTTATGGGATCTTCGTGCATCTTTGCTTTGGCTATTTCTGCAAAGTTTCTCCGCTTTAGTTTCCCAGTTCCCAAATTGTTTAGTCTCTTGTACATTGGATGGTCCGTCAGTCTTCGGAGTTTCTCTGACTGCAGCTGGGCTCTGCAGTCTCTTCTGTCGGTCATGGATTGCAGTTTTGTAATCTTTTCAAGTTCTACAATTGGCGTTGACTTCATGCCACCTGTTATAATTCTCATGGCTTGGTTTTGAAGTTTGTTAACTTTATCGAAGTTCGCCTTCGCTGCTGTTGTCCATGCCGCGATGCCATACTCGAGAACTGGTCTCACTCTTCCAGTGTACAGTTTCTTTAGTATGCCTTCGTCTGCTCCCCAGCTTGTGCCAGCAAGTTTCCTCATGATCGCCATTCTTTCTCTGGCTTTCATTCGGTTTCTCTCAATCTGACTTTTCCATGTCATGCGCCGATCAAATGTGACTCCCAGATAGGTTGGGTTGTCGTTTGGCTGCAGGATTTTGCCATTTAGGCTTAATTTGGTACTTTGGGGTTTTAGTGAGAGCGAGAATATTGTGCACGTGGTTTTCTCCTCGTTTATTTTGACCAGCCATGAGTTCGCCCACTCTTCCAGCAATGTTAGGGCCGTTTGCATCCGATTTCTTGCTATAGTGAGATTCTTTTCAGAGGTCCACATAGCCAGATCGTCTGCAAACATTGAGCTATGGACTCTTCTTGGTATATTCTCTGTAATATCGTTTATATATACCAGGAAGAGTGTGGGTGACAGTACTCCCCCTTGGGGTACTCCCTGCTCGAGTGTCACCTTTTTGCTCATCTGCCCTTGTACTTGGACTCTGGCCGTTCTTTGTTTGAGGTAGTGGTTGATCCACTTGTACATCTTCCCACAAACATCACTTCTTCTTAGCTTGACTCTAAGTCCATCCTTCCAGACTTTGTCAAATGCCTTTTCCAGATCCACCCAAACAGCTACTGTGTGTTTCTGTGCCTGGTAGGCATCTTCTATCTCCTGGGCTATGAGGATGACCTAGTCCTCAGTGGATCTGTGCTGTCTAAAGCCGGCTTGCTGTGGAATTAGTATTCGTTTTTCTTCCAGATGCCACATCAGTCTGGTGTTTATCATCCGTTCCATCAGCTTGCCGACACAGCTCAGTAGGCTTATGGGCCTGTATCCATTCGGATCTGTTTTGTCCTTTCCTGTTTTTGGTACTGGTACCAGTATTGCATCTTTCCATGCCTGGGGTACAATACCCCTTTTCCAGCTTTGGTTCAGGACTGATAGTAGTTTTTTCTTCGCTGTTTGGCCCAGCCCCATCAGCATTTCGTTTGTTATCCCGTCTTTTCCGGGAGATTTCCTTTTCTTTAGTGTTCTCATAGCCTCTTCCATTTCGCGCATTGTTAGTTTGGCCATCATGTGCTCTTCAGGAGCCGTATTTATGTTTTCGTGTCCCTTTAGCTCTTCGCTAATGTCTGTATGCTTGTCTGCAGGGACCTCGATGTGGTTTGCTCTGGCATAGTGATCGACAAAGGCGTTTGCGGCTTTCTTACCTGTGATCAAGTTCTCGCCCTGCTTGATAGTAATTTGTTTATTTGACGGGGTTTCGTCATTCATGGCTCTGACTAGCTTCCATAGCTTGTTCCCTTCTTTGTCTAGGTTCAGACTTTCCGTTTTATTTTTCCAACTTTCTCTTGCTGTTTGCTTGAGAGTGTGTTTGTACTTCGCCGCCGCGGCTTTGAGGGCGATGTTTGCCTCCATGGATTTTTCTCGTTCTGCCATGTTCCTAGCATTTGTTACTGCATCTTCCACTTTCTGTAACTCATCATTCCAGTAGGGCTTATAGTTTTTAAATTCTTAATTCAAGTAAAGAACAAAAGTCAAGTATATAGATTGGACATTAACAATGGAGACAATAAATGTCATGGCAAATGGTAAAGTAGAACAAACATCTGCTCTACAGATAAAAATAGATGATCAAACACTGAAACAGATCAAAAGCATTTATTTTTTGGCAATCAGGAAAGGAACATGGATAACTAAATCTGTTTTCATCAAAATGAGACATATATTGACATTCAGACAAGTAACTCATAAATTAAAAATGAAAGTGATCAGGTGTTACTTAAAGGCCTACTCATCATTTTTGTATTATGTAGAACCATGGACAATGAACAAACAGTTGGAGAAGGGATTGTATGCCTTTCAAATGTGGATATATAGAAGAATGGGGTACACCTAATGAAAAAATAAACATAAATAAGGAAGTCTTAGACGAATTTTAGATGCTACTATGATGAACTGAATACAGCTGGGAGAGATGCCAGACTCACTCACACGCTGAGTGTTGTCCATACGACCTCTTGTGGTTATCGAAAAGGCACGACAAACTGCGTTAGATGCCTTCCCACGTTTCTACCCTGCGGGTTACATGTTTACGAAAAGGCTTCGGTGGTAACCCTGAGGCAAAATCTGCATCCTATGCTATCTCCAGTCGTCTCGATGAATGTCTTGCCACTGGCAAAAGGTAGCTTAGGCTATGTGAGTGAGGTTGACAAAAGGCGCAATTTCTTCCTCACTTTAATCCAAATCTCCGCGCAAGTCACCCATTTCAGCGGACACAGCAAGAGATACGACTGTCCACACGGCTGAACAAAGAGAGTGGTCTTCATCACTTGTGATGGACAAACTATCAGACGAATTAGGGGAATAAAAAGAGAATTGATAAAACTAAATCATAATTCGACAGTTAAAGATACTTTGGTCATATCAAAATACATAATACGTTGCTGCAGGAAGGAAGGTAGGAGAGCAAACTCGTCATTAGTAGACAACGCTATAAGTTGGAGGATAACATTAAAATAGAGTTTTAAAAGGAAAAGCCTGGCAAATTATCCCATCAAGGCAAGAGACAGAATGTCTGAGATAAACTGCAGCCGACTGTTCACTGATAGGCTTTTAAGGCATGTAAGAATATATGAACCCCTTTCAACAAAATCCGATGTGATGAAAATGCTCCTGGGATTATTCAAACTATGTACAAGGCGTGTTCAAATGAAACCGGACCTAAATGCACCAAGTGAACAAACGTACGATGCGCATTATGATGTCACTTCTGGTGTAAACAGCACATACCAACAGTCAAGTTTGAAAAATTTCATTATCTTCCGACTAGTTTCCTCAACAGACTGTTGAAAACATAGCAGGTATGATACAGAATCCATCCAGACTTGATCAGCGAGCAGTGATTCAGTTTCTAACAGCTGAAGGAAGTCGACCAGTTGACATCCATCGCAAAAGTGTAGGCAGTGTTGTGCATTCTGCGATAATGTCAACTGGTCAACATCCTTCAGCTGTCAGAAACCGATTCACCACTCGCTGATCCACTCTGGATGGATTCCGTATCACACCCGCCATGTTTTCAACATGGCTGCTGAGGAAATTATGAGTCGGAGGATAATTACATTTTGCAAACTTGGTGGTTGGTATGTGCTGTTTACGTCAGAAGTGACGTCATCATGCGCATCATACGTATGTTCACTTGGTGCAGTTAGGTCTGGTTTCATTTGAACACGCCTCATACATGTTGCACATGTTACACACTAAGTAAATTATTCAAAAGAGATGAGAGATGTCTACTTATCATTGATAAACTTTCAAAGCATGTAAAAATATAGAACTGTAACATTTGACCAACTTACAACAACATTGGTGTGATGAAACTGCTGTTGATATCCATAACCCTGAACAGGAGGTTGTCCGTACCCTTGTCCCTGTGGTGGATACCCTTGTCCGTGTTGAGGTGGAGCATAGCCTTGTCCATGCGGAGGTGGAGCATAGCCTTGTCCATGCGGAGGTGCAGCATAGCCTTGACCAGGTGGAAGTAAAGCATAGGCTTGTCCAGGTGGAGCATAGGCTTGTCCAGTTGGAGGATATCCAGCTGGGGGGTATGCATTTTCAGTGTAGGCTGGTGGTGCCCCAGCTCCCTGAGGCTGGTTATAATTTCCAAAAGTGGGGTTGTTGACTGTTTGACCCTCATATGCCGTATCTTGGGGAAATCCTGCATAAATGAATTTTTTTTATGATTGTATCCTGGGCTGATATATTATTTTAATGGTATGTGAAATCAGATGCTTACAAAAAGTGGTCATGGTCACCAGATGAGATCAAGTGAATATAGAATGAATCATACACATAAGTGGGAACAGCATCACACATGGCTTATATATTCACAGTTCAAAAGGTTATAAGCATGCCCCAAACTGAACAGCAATATGTGCCAACAAGACAACCAAACATTAGCGATTAAAAGCAAGGACGACATAGAAAATGATATTATTGATGAATGTCACTTCTTCTGCGTTCGTTCTCAATCTCCCGCTCCCAAGCTCTGAACAGGGCTTTGCAAGTAGCAGGATGTAGTCCAGCAACAGCCTAACATATGGCACATACATGCTGATTATACCCTGACAACAAAATTAAACAAATGAGAGGGGACAGTGTGGGCTAGTGACTAAGTGACACGGCTTACAACCAGTAGGTGCTGGGTTCGATCCCCATCACAGCACCGGCCGTTACCTCGGAGAAGCAAACCCTTAGAAAATGCATGCTGAAGTCGAAGGCACTGGGACGACAGGCGCAAAATAAAAACCACAATGTAACGCAAACCGACTTGGGGAATAAAGACATAAGGCGAACGCAAAAAACAAAAAAACAAAAAAAAACAAAAAAAAACCACATGAGAATATTGATGTACCAATTGTGCTTGATAAAAATTTGCTAAATACTAGATATTTATGAAAGTGCATTATACATAGTGATGGTATTTTTTTGCTGATACAGCACACAACACAACCCCAAAGGGGAGCAAAGTAAAGTCAGACTCAACCTGCCATGTGAATGTAAGAAGTAACTATGGATGGCTTGGCATGTGGCCATCTATTACTTCCTGTAAAAACTATGAGCATAAAGGAGAAATGATTAAGCAAAGTTTAATATATATATTTTTCCCCAATAATTTTGTGGATTCATTTAATGAAAACAACATTTATTTGTCATCTCAGCCTTTTGTTTGTATACATCTACATATTTTCTTCTTCCTCCTTATCTCTTTGCAACAGTCAGAGCCACCACTAAAGTTGGTCACCATAATAGTAGTCTTCTTTTGACTGTGGTTTCTATACTCTGACGTAACAAGCCTCACACCATGTCTTCATATCATTCTTGCCAAATTAATTTAATTTCATGAAACTGGAGAGTGAAATGGAATTGATAGCCGTGGGCCAGGTGTGAAGAAAATGTACATAGAACTGACTACATATACATGAATAGAGCTATTAGCATGCACGTTTGATAGAGAAAAAGAAGTGCATGTTTAAGAAAAACAACAAGTCCAGACCTTGATAAATCATGTCTAACAAATTTGAAGAAATGGATCTATAGCTCCCTGTTAAAGTACAAGACACATAAGCATTGTTGCAAAGTCTTTGAAAATAATAAACAGGACGCTACTTCAAGAAATTTTTAGTTCTTTAAAATATATAGCCATGAATCAATAATGTGACTTTTTATGTACTTTATTAATACAGATATAAATAAATTGTTTACAACTCTTATTGTATTCTTTTTTTTTTTGGTGTAATCATAAATGATTGATTGGCATGGTTTATCTTTTTATATTCAAACATATCACTTTTTTACAACTTTTATTAACAGATATAAACCACTGACTGGCGTGTTATATTTATCTTCTTTTTTTTTAAAACACAAATAAGTAAATAACATGGCCTATTTGTCTTCAAATATAATAGTGTTTGAGAAAATGTCAATGACCTCTTCCCATATTTCAGATGTGGAGGTGATATAAACATGCTGGTAAGGATACAAAGAAGAGCAACAAAACTGATAGTGGGATTCTGTAATTATAGTTATGAGGAAAGACTCAGAAACACCGGCCTGCATTGTCTATAAAACAGAAGAATTCAAGGTGATTTAATACATATTTATAAGATAATCAAGGGAACGGATAAATTAGACTATAACAAGTTTTTTTCAAACTGCAGCTAACTACAAGAAGAGACAGCTACAAATTAATTAAAGAATGGTCCAGATTAGATACAAGAAAATATTTGTTTAGTCAGAGAGTGGTGGAAGCTTGGAATGAATTGCCACAGGAAATAGTGGCGGCAGGATCAATTAATACATTCCAAAACAGATTAGATCAAGTGAAGTAACAGAAACTATCAGAGTCTTCTAAACCAGTTTAAAAACGTTAAGTTAAACTGAGTAGGTGTCTGCATTCTATCAGGTGTAACATAAAACTTAGCCGGCTTATTTCTTGTTGAGTGCCAGGACAAGTTGCCTTTGTTATTCAGCACTGTATGCCAAATGTTCCAATAAGTCACCAACAATGGCAAAGGATGCACTAATAGTTTATCATTTTTACCAATGGTTGTACATGAGCTGACTTATGCAGACATGGGGAGGAACAGTAAACTTGTTTTGTGTACATGTTAACTATGAATTACTTTTATTATTATTAATTTCATATGTGGTTGATTTTCCCCACAGTGATTTATGTAAATATATGGATAGAAAAGTCAAAAGTAAGTCTAAGTGTCAAAGATACAAATGACTGAATTTTGGCAAATGTTTACATAAAGTAATACTGGAAAAGACATGTTGTATCAAGTGATTTTGATGCATTAGGTCTAAGCTCTGGAGATATGGGACAAGCAGTTCCAGTTTCCACTACCTTGCTTTACCTAACTCTGTGTAAAGGACCAATTTACAGCTCAGTGAACTGAGACATGGTGTGACTGGAAAACATATGTGATCAGTTCTGCTGTGGGAGGCAAGTTTTCTGTTCCGAGTTCCTGTACTGTCCTCTGTATGGTCAGTTAAGGAGGATACACTGGCCAAATGATTCGACACTACAATCAAAGCTGTATAGAGCTAAACAACAACTACAGTCAACGGTCGAGTTCGTCATGTAAATTCGCCTGATGGTGTAAACATCTATGATGCGATTACAATAAGAAAAAGTAACTTCCAGAGTGATTCTCTGTTTAAACTGCCAAATATTTTTTTAAAGTCCACAAATCACAAAAAGTGGTGAGCTCTATTCTCAGCTATCTGGGTTCCACAGAACACACTTTGTCAAAAGCATGTCTTTTCTTCTCTCGGCTATTTGTCTGTGGCCTTCTTAACATCTCTAGTATAGTAAGATCAAATATTTTGGCCACATCAACGCCATAATGGCCCTATTATTAATAACCATTATTAATTGTCTGCTTTTCCATCTTTCAATCTATTACCATTATTTATGTCTCTATCAAGGTTTTCCAATCAATTTCTGAATTGTATTATTATCTGTTCTGATCTTTGTTGTAGGGACCTAGGGGTTATAATGGATCATGCAGGTAAGGTGAGTGAGCAAGTTCAGGTAGCAGTGAATAAGGCAAATGCAATGTCAGGTGTGATAAAAAGAAATATTAAACATAGCAGCAAGGAAGTGATAGTCAAACTGTATAAAGTATTAGTTAGACCTAGATTGGAGTACTGTGTACAGGTGTAGAGTTCTTATCATAGAGGGGATATAAACATGCTGGAAAGAATACAAAAAAGAACGACAAAGCTGATAGTGGGATTCCAGTTATGAGGAAAGACTCAGAAAAACCGGCCTACAGTGTCTAGAAGAGAGAAGAGTTCGTGGTGACTTAAAACAGATTTATAAGATGATGAGAGGAATGGATAAATTTGACTATAAAAAGTTTTTTTTAAATACAGCCACCCACAAGAACAAGAGTGCATAGCTACAAATTAATTACAGAGAGGTCCAGATTAAATATTACAAAATATTTTTTTAGTCAGAGAGTGGTGAATACTTGGAATGTATTGCCACGGGAGGTAGTGAAGGCAAGGACAGTTAATGCATTTAAGAATAAATTGGATGTGCATAGCTTTTAGAGCAAGGTGATGTCAATTAAACAGGTTATATACAGACTCTAAAGAGTCTTCTAAACCAGTATAAAGATGTTAAGTTGAGTTGTTCCTAGAGCTGTGCCCTTAGACTTGAGCATACTGGTGGGCATTTGTTCATGATATATGATACGATTGGAGTTTATGTGTTTGTTTACAACTGACAGTAAGTATTTTAAATGTATATTGTCAATAGTTAGATATTCTGTCTGGCTGCATTCCTAAATGATTTTGTATGCTGAAATTTGAGTTATGTGTACATCATAAACATGCTAGAAAGAATACAAAAAAGAGCGAAAAAGATGATAGTGGGATTCCAGAATTACAGTTATGAGGAACGACTCAGAAAAACCGGCCTACAGTGTCTCGAAGAGAGAAGAATTCATGGTGACTTAATACAGGTTTATAAGATGATCAGAGGAATCGATAAATTAGACTATAACAAGTTTTTTTAAATACAGCCACCTACAATAACACGAGGGCATAGCTACAAGCTGACTAAAGAGAGGTCCAGGTTAAATATTAGGAAATATTTTCTTAGTCAGAGAGTGGTGTCTGCTTGGAATGCATTGCCAGGGGAGGTAGTGGAGTCAGGAACAGTTAATGCATTTAAGAATAAACTGGATGCGCATAGCTTTTAGAGCAAGGTGATGTAAATGTAACTGGTTGTATACAGACTCTACAGGGTCTTCTAAACCAGTATAAAGACGTTAAGTTAAGTTAAGTTATATCTTAGTGACATTAAAATCTACCAGTATCATATTAGTAATACAATATCATGACATAACTAAGTAATATCATCATCATCATCAGGTTAGCCAGTACAGATACTGGTGACGAGGTCCCGTCTAATCATGCCACTCACCACTGTCTTCTGTACTCTGCAGATCTCTTTAGCTCAGCATAGGTTTGCACTCACATGTTCTTGTGTCAGACTGTGTGATGTACGTGTTTCTTGGATGCCCTCTTCTTCTTCTTTTCCTCTGAATTTTGGTGTGAGGCCAGTGAGCTATGGGGATCATATGTGTCTATATTCTTTGCCATTTTCTGAGGGTGACTGGGTGCCTGTGGGTTTGCCCAGAGTGCACTGACATTGATTCTTGACACAATAGAATAGTCTGAAGACATGGGTTTAAACTCTGATGAGGTATGAGTTATTTGTATATAGAAAAATGTAAACCTAGCCAACATGGCAGGGATTGTAGCTGCAAGCAGTTTTTGTTCTAGAGTCCTATATACCTGCCAGATTCAACATTGAGGAAAACACTATAATGTTAATATTTGATTTAAAGTTTACACTAATATGATTCGCAGATGCCAATATGCTGTGGCCAAACAGGAAACTGGTTTTATTGGGAGTGGAAATTGAACCTCACTAAGCTATAATATTAATAATGACTATTTTAGTTTGTTTTTGTTTTTTTCGAGTTCGCATTATTTCTCTATTTCCCAAGGCGGTGTGCTTTGCACTACGGTTTTTATTTTGCTCCTGTCGGCCCAGTACATCCTACTTCGGCATGCATTTTATGTAAGGGTTTGCTTCCTCCTGCATTTTCTAAGAATTTGCTTGCCCGGGGTAATGGCCAGTTCTGTGATGGGGATCGAACCCAGCACCTCCGGATTGTGAGCCGGGTCACTTAACCACTAGCCCATGACGTCCCCGGAACTATTTTAATATTTCCAATCCTTTAAAGGACTGGTAGTAATACCCACACAGAAAGGAGTACGTCAAGGGGACCCCATCTCACCGAGCCATTTTTCTGCATGCCTGGAATCCATCATTGGCTGGTGCAAACTAGAAATACCTTTGGCATCAACATAAATAGTAGGCTGCTAAATTATCTTCGCTTTGCAGATGATCTAGTACTTATCATGGAGGCAGCCACAGATGCCAATAAAATGCTAGCAGCGCTCCACCGAGAGCGAAAGAAAGCAGAACTCGAAGTGAACACGTCCAAGACGAAAGTCTTGCGCAATCAATTCGCTTTCCGTGACCTAGTCTTCTTAGATGGAGAGAGACGTGACAACTTGGACGAGTAAATCTACCTTGGACGCCAGCTCAACATGTAAAACGACTTACGTCCAGAGTTGACAAGATGACGACGCGCGGGTTGGGCAGTTTTCTCTTAGATAAAGCCGGTGCTGGACAACACCTACGACCAGAGCATGTGCACCTCTCTATTCTTCTTCGTACGCAGTCAGACAGTAACCATTATTTTTTCGAAAAAAGCGGCAGTCGCACCTCTCTATTCAATTCCACAGTACGACCCGCAATATGCTATGCGGCAGAAACATGGACACTCACGAAAGAGATGGAAGCCCATACTCAGAGTGACCCAAGCCTCCCTCAAGAGACGCATTGTCGGCCTCACGCTTCATAGCCAGCGCACAAAAGGTCTTCACAACTTGGACATACGTCAATTGCCCCTGGTGAAAGATTAGATGCAGTTATTTATGCAGACAAGCTGAAACATCACTGGGGTTGGGGCCTCTTACTGCGAAGAACGGACGATCGTTGGAGCACAGCGAAATAAATATGGGAATATGGTACCCCAAAGACAAGAAACAACCACGGGGACGACCACCAACACGTTGGTCCAACTCCCTTGCAACCCGCAACAATATTCACAATGTCACAGATGGGCGACTCATTATCCACTGATCACCTGTGGCCCAAGACAGAGACCATTGGTAGAGAAGTTGGGACCCGCAACGGTGTAATCGCCACTGAAGAACGGGTCGTCCAGCAATCCAGTGGCAGTAAAAAAATGTTTGTAAATTACTAAAATTATTGTATAGACTAGACTAAGACTTGTTTTGTTGACAGGTGGCTTTCATTGTTAATATATTGTAGGCCAAGACAAGACAATCTACCTATTTGTATTTTTGTCATTAGTTATTTAATTTAAGTACAAATACTTGTCTTGCTCGTTTGATCATTTGTTGTCCAATTGACACAGGCACAGTCCGCACACTCTTCAGTCTTCACTTCACTGTTCAGTCTTTTTGCATCCTGCGATAGCACATCTCATTCTCAAGAGTCAAGTATACTAAACATCGTGTGATAAATCATAAGATGACATTGGTGGTGGAAAGTTTTATTTATAACTCTAAACCCGATAATATATCCCTAGTTTATGTAACTTATGGTGATGACAGATAACATGTTTCGGGATGCCAACTGGACCCTTCCTCTTTGTTGTTGTCCCTTGTCACAACAAGTTGCTTCACCACTAAACTAATAATAATTAATGCCTAAACTAAACAACATTATTTGTGACAATCTTTCAGTTACATACGTGTTATATCTATTTACTTACCAGCTGATTTATCCATATTTGAAATATATATATTAAATACAGCAATTAATGTTATCAATTGTCTAGTTCTCTGACGACGTTATGTAGCAGATGTCGTTAATCTAAATCTTCGTATTGGATTACAAACTTTCTAAAAATGGTATCTACGTAAACCGGATGTTGCGCAGTGTGACGAAGGTTGAGCTATAAAAGAGGTGCGGTCACGGGCTAAAACTGGCTGGGGGCCACTCTTCCCCTTCTCTCTTCTCTTTACCTCACTCTGTTTTATTTTACTCTGTCCCACAGTCACACCCTTGCACAACTTTCACACGCGCCCTCGTGGTAAAGCCCTTCCATTGCACTTTGGTTGGGCTAGCTTCTGAGGGTGCACAAACCTAGCATAGGTACATACAGATGCACACATGCATCCAAGCACTGGTTTATGCGTCCTGATATCGCCCAATTGACTACGGTCTGGGGTGGAAAATGGCGCGCCTCCGCCAGTAGAAACTAGTGAGGCAAACATTTAAGCAAAAAAAAAAAACTAAAACTGGCTGGGGGCCACTCTTCCCCTTCTCTCTTCTCTTTACCTCACTCTGTTTTATTTTACTCTGTCCCACAGTCACACCCTTGCACAACTTTCACACGCGCCCTCGTGGTAAAGCCCTTCCATAGCACTTTGGTTGGGCTAGCTTCTGAGGGTGCACAAACCTAGCATAGGTACATACAGATGCACACATGCATCCAAGCACTGGTTTATGCGTCCTGATATCGCCCAATTGACTACGGTCTGGGGTGGAAAATGGCGCGCCTCCGCCAGTAGAAACTAGTGAGGCAAACATCTAAGCAAAAAAAAAAAAAAACTAAAAACTGGCTGGGGGCCACTCTTCCCCTTCTCTCTTCTCTTTACCTCACTCTGTTTTATTTTACTCTGTCCCACAGTCACACCCTTGCACAACTTTCACACGCGCCCTCGTGGTAAAGCCCTTCCATTGCACTTTGGTTGGGCTAGCTTCTGAGGGCGCACAAACCTAGCATAGGTACATACAGATGCACACATGCATCCAAGCACTGGTTTATGCGTCCTGATATCGCCCAATGGACTACGGTCTGGGGTGGAAAATGTCGCGCCTCCGCCAGTAGAAACTAGTGAGGCAAACATTTAAGCAAAAAAAACTAAAAACTGGCTGGGGGCCACTCTTCCCTTCTCTCTTCTCTTACCTCACTCTGTTTCATTTGACTCTGTCCTACAGTCACACCCTTGCGCAACTTTCACACGCGCCCTCTTAGTAAAGCCCTTCCATTGCACTTTGGTTGGGCTAGCTTCTGAGGGCGCACAAACCTAGCATAGGTACATACAGATGCACACATGCATCCAAGCACTGGTTTATGCGTCCTGATATCGCCCAATGGACTACGGTCTGGGATGGAAAATGGTGCGCCTCCGCCAGTAGAAACTAGTGAGGCAAACATCTAAGCAAAAAAAAAAAAAAAATTGTGAGCTTACGTTATTTGCTTGCGTTCCTCTTATTTCCGTGTGTCCGTGGATGGTGATGTTGTATTTAACCTTTATCGTGATCTGTTTTTCCAGCCTTCCACGTTGTTCTAATATTCTAGGTACCGAGTCTGGAGGCCACCATTCTTGTAAGGAAGGAAGTAGACAAACTAACCCCCTTACAGGTTTGACTGGTCCGGTGTCATATGCCCTCTTAGTTGACTTTTCTCATTCAATGATGGCTGGTTAGATAAGTTAATCGATGACTTTATATCAAAATTTTGAATTATCGACGGTGATGATTTGCTCAAGACACAACTCTTCTCTTATCTGATACGAGCTTAACACTCGCAATGGCGGAGTTTTTATCATTAGCAGAAATGTCTCGTAAATAATGACGGATGTTTTAATTGAAAATATTGTTATCATATAATTCTGAAGAGAAAATAATCTGACGAGTCGCATCCAAACAAGCGGGCATACGGATTTCCACAGTTTTCCTCTATGGGCTTAGATATCGCAGGTTTTTCCCAGTCCATCTTCTGATGTTATCCACCCATTTAAAGCGTTGTCTGCCTCTTGAACGACTGCCTTCCACCCTACCCTCCAGTATGGTTCTAAACAAGGAGGCATGTCTTGTTATATGATCATGAAAACGTTTCTAGAGTTGGGTAAAATTGTTTGTTTTTTAAAGTACAAGTTTTCGTGATCTGTTTTTAAGGCAACATCATAAATTGTATGAGAATGATTGATTGTTCTAAAGTATATAATATTAATTATCAATTATTACATTCACATATAACTCTCACTCACTCTGTGTTGTACAATTCACCGTTATGAAATAAAAAAAAGAAAAGATATTGCCACATAAAATATTCAGTGTATACAAGTTCTATTCGGAAATTGAGAATTCAATTGTATTTTTTTCAATAACGGTTTTAAATCATGACTTTCAGAGAAAACAATTTAAGCAAGCTGGATTGACACTAATGAACTGAGATTAATAAATTGTTCTTCCTGAGAACTGTGTGTAATTTTACATTTGGATGCTGAGAATCACACTTTATGACAATGACAGTTAGACGGCGTGCATTGTGAGATGTAACGATGATGATTATGGCGTTTGTTCCTATTACTGTGATCTGACAGAAGGATTATAGGACTGAAGATGATAGAAATTATGATGTAAGGCCGCTTGTCCATGTAGTCGTCATATAATGTGCCAACTGGACATTAAAATCAAATGAAAAATACTGCATCGTAACAGTAGAAATAAAATGCCTGCGAAAAATATTAGGCGTAACAGGGAGAGACATGATCAGAAACGATAGCATTATGATACTTGTGGGAACAACACCAGTATAAGACTGCATCAAAAGACAGCAACTAAAATGGTTTGGTCACGTACCACGACTACCACCCCATATCACCCCACAACAAGCAATGCTATTTAGATACAATGGATTCAAAGCCAAAGGTAGACCACGAAAAAGGTGGTTTACAGAATTATCTGAGGCGGTGAATGCCACTGTGCACGAGGCACACAGTAGGGCTTGTTCTAGAGATCTTTTCATAACTTGACGCTGAAAGGCATGGCCGGAGAAGCGAACAGAAAGAAAAGAGCAGAAAGAAGCAACAGAAAATATAGATTCAACCACTGGGTATTTATCAAGTACGTTTGCGTTTTTAGCGGCGTAGAGTGGTCGTTGGTTCATTGGAACACTTTGACCATATCTGGGTGTATTGGCCATCAAATGTAAACAACATTCATGCCTGAAGCAGTGAAGAAAAACAACCAACAGACTTCCGGTTTTTATGTAAGGTAAAGGTAATCCCATAGCACTTCTGTCGAGGATGAATGGTTAGACTTCGCTGCATGAGTCCACACCTATCTATACGTTCACTTGCTTGTTGTCTTTCCATGTATAACGGTAATCAGGTATCCATTTATATGGGGATTGGCTGGAGCGTGAATGTAACGGCAGTAGCTGAACCTCGTACTTTTACTGTGAAATGCGAGTGCTCTGCCCAAAAAAGAGAAGGTGGCGACCAAGTGCTTTGGATAACTTAACTTAACTTAACTTAACTTAACTTAACATAACTTAACTTAACTTAACTTAACATAACTTAACTTAACTAAACTTAACTTAACATAACTTAACTTAACTTAACTTAACTTAACTTAACTTAACTTAACTTAACTTAACTTAACTTAACTTAACTTAACTTAACTTAACTTAACTGAAATTCATTAAACTCATTTAGAAGGCTCTACAGAGTGTAAAAAACCAGTTTATTCCACTCCACCAATACGGAAAATGACTGTAATCATCCAATCTATTTTTAAATTCAATAATTGCCCTTGCCTCCACTACTTCCTGTGGTAATGCATTCCAAGTATTCACCACTCTCTGTCTAAACAAATATTTCCTAATATCTAATCTGGACCTTTCTTCGGTTAATTTGTAGTTATATCCTCTTGTTCTTATAGGGGGTTGTATTGTGAAAAAACGTGTTACACTCTAATGTATCCTGTCCTTTGATTATCATGTAAACCTGAATTAAGTCACCTCGAATTCTTTTCTTTTGTAGACACTGTAGGCCGGTTTTCCTGAGTCGTTCCTCATAACTGTAATTCTGGAATCAAACTATCAGCTTTGTCGCTCTTCTTTTTATCCCTTCCAGCATATGTATATGTATAAACAAGGGGTAAGCGAGGAAGAATAAATCGTTGTATTTCCTCATCATTTAGAAGTATGCGCGTTGTTCTTTTGAACAATAACCTGTTATCCACACCTCGTAATCTGAAACAAATTGCTCCTTCAGTGAATACGGACGTTACACCGCCTCTGATATATTATGCTTCTTGAGCTCTGATATTGGCTTATTTTCCTAGGCCCAATGAATCGCTCAGAAGATTCCAGCAGTTCCAATACAATATAATACAATACAATATCTTCGACTTCAGTCCGGCGGGTGTGTCGTATGCGATGAAGCCAACAATGTTCTGTATGCAGTCCGATCTTTCGCCGTGTCGTACCATTTCGGACCTAGGTCTCTCAACAAACCAACTCACCATCGTATGGGTGGGCGGCCGCGTGGTCATATAAAATCATATGACCACCAAAACGTCGTTCTGAGTGTCCATCTGTTCACTGGCATGTGCCCCACGTGGCCAGCCCAGTGGTATTTGCGATACAACGCAGATTCCACGACGTCTTGAAATAGAATGCATTCTCTTATTTCCGTATTGTGGATTAGATCTCTGATCTAGATCCCAAAAGGGCGCGTCTTTCCATCGCTCGCTGGGTAACTCGTAGTGTATCTGCGTCCTCGTTGCGTAGATTCGACACTTCCCATCTTTAGATCATGGCTGGTATGACCGCAGAGTTGAAAAGATGCGCCCTTGCTATGGTGTCTTTCAGCTGCAGGAGTATAGGTTTTATGGTATTGAAGCTAGACCAGGCTGCAGCTCTTCGTCTTGAGATTTCTCGGTCTAAGGTGTGGATGGCATTTATTTCTTGCCCTAAGTATAAGTAGAAGCTGACATCTTTGATAGGCTCATCTCCCAGCTTGATCTCGAATCTGCGGCAGTAAGGGTTTCGGAGACATTGCGTTTTCTTTTTGTTCATCCGTAGTCCGACACCTCTACCGACCTCATCTAGTTCGTTCGGGAAGTGTTGTGCCTCATCGGTGGCATGGCTGATGAGCGCAATGTCATCGGCAAAGCGTCGGTGGGTGAGCCTTTCTCCGTCTATATTTATACCTCAATCGGCCCAACTCAGCTGTTGGAACATGTTCTCAAGCGTGGCTGTGAAAAACTTTGTAGAAATTGTGTCGCCCTGCCGCGCTCTTGCTAGAGAAACAGTTATTGGGCGGGGGTACAAAGTAATGTCCGTACTGCAGCCTACGTTCATTTCATCGATAATACTAGTGTAATTTTGGGCCACTCCCTGGTTTCTTAGGGAATTTATTACGATATCGATTTCAATGCTGTCGAAGACCTTTCCAAAGCCTATAAACACTAGACAAATGGGCAGATGTAGTTCATGTGCACTCTCCAGCAGCTGGTGGATTGTGTGTAGGTGGTCAGTAGTGGAGAACCCTCTTCTGAATCTAACCTGCTCACGTGGTTAGTGGAGGTCCAGTTGATGGCCGATCCTGTTGACCAGAACTTTGAAGAATATTTTGTATATCATCGGCAAATAGGGCGATAGTTCTCCGAGAGTCTTATGTCGCCCTTTTTGTGGGTGAGTATCTTTTTTGAGCTTTTCTATTGATCTGGAATTCGCTCCTCTGTCAAGCACTTGTTAAATACATTAGAAAGTTGTAGTGCTAGAATGTCTCCTCCCGCCTTAAGGATGTCTATGGTAATTCCGTCTACTCCCGGGGTTGTGCCTGACTTTGCCTGTTGGATGGCATGGGTGACCTCATAAGGTTCAATCAATTGAACAGGTTCTAACTCGGTTGTCGCCAGTACCTTTTGGACCATCTCCTTCGATGGTCTAAAATATGTTCCACTAATATGTTCCACCGAGCAGACATTAACCTACAGTCGAGTACAACGGTAAAATTATTTAAATATTCCCAAATTGTTCACATGAATTTGCGTTTTTCATATTTAACGCAGACAAGCAACTACCTAAATAAACTACGTGAATATAACATTATCAGAAACAAATCATATGTAACAATCACAGGATCAAACAAAACAAAGAGGTACCAGAGGCGGAAAAAAGAAATCAAAGAGAAACCAGACGACAATAGTTACGTCAGTCCGGGACAACAAGAACGACCATGGACAAACACAAAACGACCCACTTTACCGTGCTTCAACGCGCACTTCCCTCAGGCCAAGCGAGCCGCACAGAGGACATTGGTCACCTCCTCCAGGCCTAGCGAGGCGCACACAAGAAATCGGTCAGCTCCCTCAGGCCTAGCGAGGCGCACACAAGAAATCGGTCAGCTCCCCCAGGCCCAGCGAGCCGCACTCAAGAAATTGGTCTCCTTCACCAGGCCTTGCGAGCCGCACTCAAGAAATTGGTCTCCTTCCCCAGGCCTAGCGAGCCGAAGGACGAAGCACGAAGACACTTCGATGCCCATGAACCAACCTGACAGGCCTACGATTCGGACCGATAAGTACACCAGTCCACCCACGCCCATTCTCCCGAAAAACGCGGTCTACATCATTTCCTGCAACTTGCAAAGCAACTTCGATCCACACAAACAGAACCCTCTCATGCATAGCTTGAAAAATATGATATGACGTCAATGGGCTATCAAAAACGCGTGCCTTCTGAGGCTACTCGGACTCGCATCACACTTTGTGCGAAAATGGCGACAAGATCTATGTCGGTGCAGGAGAGGGTCAAAACCACATAGGTGAAGCTCCTTTCATTATCTCAAGCCGCCATGTAAAAAAACGTAATCTCTGTGAAAAGCATCTCCTCCCGACTTGTCACGTTAGAATTACAAGTCCCTGGGCAGAAGAAACCCCTCCTCATCATACAATCCCCCGCACCCCATAGCAGCTGCGACGATAACGTAGTGGAGCTGTTCTGTGAGATCCTCGAGCAAATATTACACCGTCCTGCCTACAAGAAGGTCACCCTAGTCGACCTGAATGCCAGGGTGGGCTCCAGACAGCCAAGGGAACAATTTATAGGCGCATTCTCCGAAGACGAGCGGAACGACCGGGGAGATCGACTGGCTATCTTTGCGGAGACACATAAATTGTTCGTAGCAAATAATGTTCTTTAAAAACCAGCAGGAAAAAGATGGACGTAGCACTCCCCAGATTAGAAAACAAAAGCAGAAATCGATTATGTTATGCGACGACCTCCAATTAGTCACTAATTACTACATCGTTTAGACGTTATCAGCGACCTCAGACCACCCCGGATCTCATTAAACCTAAGCTGCCCTCCTTACAAACAACGGTACAGAGCCATAACACAAGTAAATAGCACCAAGCTAGAAGATCCAATCTCAAGACAGAAATGGCCCATCTCTGGCTCTCCAACAAGTCTTTTTGGTCAACTGGTAACTAAAATAAAGGAATGCGTCACTACTGCAACAATTCCTACCCCTACTAACAGATGCTCCCGGATTGGAAATGAAACTAGACTTGAGATGGGGAGAAGGCTTAACGTCAATGGTACACTCAACAAGATCGCGTTATGCGAACTGAATAAAAGAATGCGTCATCTACTGACAGCTGACTACGAGCAGCATCAAACACGAAGACTGGTTAAGGCAGCTGAAGACAGGCACAGTATAGTAAGATGTCGTAAGAGCATGGTGCAGAAGAAAACCATTCTTCAAACACTGAAATTGGCATCTCAACAGACAGACGGGCCAAAAAGACAGCGTGCCAAAAGTACTAACCTTTTCTCATCGAAGGAGATTCCAGCAGTTAACAAGCGTAATAACGATACATTGTTGTCTTGGTGTTATCACATGTCGATAAACATGCCAAATAATATACTGTCGTTCGATGTTTATACTTGTAGCATTGATTGTGCAAATTTTATACACAATGTTTTGCTTGTTGAACTAACTTTTGTTTAGTCTGGGCCGACGATATATATATATATAGGCTTTATAGTTTACGAGTTATGGTGTCTTCACCTCCTCCCCTCCCCCCACACACACAGACACACTTACCGACACACACACACACATACACACACCTATGTATAAATCATATGCTTTAACTCGAATGATTTAAGAGCAGTACTCTGCCAACTATGCCAGCAGTCCGCACCAAAAAGAGTAGTGGTACAGTGGGTTCCATCCCATTGTAACATCCAAGGCAACGAGAAGGCAGACAGACTGGCCAATGAAGGTGCAAGACTACCACAACCAGACTCTAGTGTGACCTACGAAGAGTCCAAAAGGCTTATTATGGCCAGATACATGGCCAAATGGGAAACAGAACATACTGGCTACACAACAAATGATGCCTATTACCAGTTGAACAGAAGAGAGCAGGTCGTGGTCTTCTGGGGTAGTTGTCTCGCCGCAGCGACTCAATTTCATCCAGTGTTCGTAAAGCGATCTCAGTCCCGCCAGGCGGAGCGATAGCGCGGGCTTGCGGAAAACGCTCGCCTGCCTTTCCCCGTAGTGCGAATTGGGTGCGGTTTGTGGTAGTGGCTCCTCCACCGAGGTGCGCTAGTCTGGTCCGTATCAGGAAACGTGGTCCGTCCCTGGTGATTTATCTAAGGCTTATAGCAGAGCTCGACAGTACGTCTCGCTGGTGGTCCGACTCTCGCAAAGAGCTTGTGACCGGCAAATGGAAAGCAGGAATCGTTGCCTCGAGGCCCTGCGTTCTCTCCCTACGGAGAAGGGCAGGCCAAATTGTGTCTCTAGTCCCAGTGAAATTCGTCGCCGAGGTCGTTGGGATCCGTTCTGCACAGAGCGCTGCCATCCCTCCTCGAGCGAGCCCGGTCGGTCGGTCGTCTGGTGCGTGTGGGAGGCCCCTGTCAGGCGGTCCTAGGTCGACGGAGTGAGGGACGGGTGGAACAACCGTCCGTCCGTCCCGTCAGTCGGTCCCTGCGGCCGTCCCAGTGAGGCTTTTTACACACCCTTCCTCCGCCGACCGGTGTGTGCTGTACACAGTACGTCTCCGACAGATATCTGGTTGATCCTGCCAGTAGTCATATGCTTGTCTCAAAGATTAAGCCATGCATGTCTAAGTTCACACTGTCTCACGGTGAAACCGCGAATGGCTCATTAAATCAGTCGAGGTTCCTTAGATGACACGATCCTACTTGGATAACTGTGGCAATTCTAGAGCTAATACATGCTTACCAAGCTCCGACCCTCGCGGAAAGAGCGCTTTTATTAGTTCAAAACCAATCGTCGTTTCCCCTCGCGGGGTTGCGGCGTCCCCACTGGTGACTCTGGATAACTTTGTGCTGATCGCATGGCCTCATGTGCCGGCGACGCATCTTTCAAATGTCTGCCCTATCAAATGTCGATGGTACGTGACATGCCTACCATGTTTGTAACGGGTAACGGGGAATCAGGGTTCGATTCCGGAGAGGGAGCATGAGAAACGGCTACCACATCCAAGGAAGGCAGCAGGCGCGCAACTTACCCACTCCCGGCACGGGGAGGTAGTGACGAAAAATAACAATACGGGACTCTTTCGAGGCCCCGTAATTGGAATGAGTACACTTTAAACCCTTTAACGAGGATCTATTGGAGGGCAAGTCTGGTGCCAGCAGCCGCGGTAATTCCAGCTCCAATAGCGTATATTAAAGTTGTTGCAGTTAAAAAGCTCGTAGTTGGATCTCAGGCGCAGGCGGGCGGTCCGGCTCGCGCCGGTTCACTGCCCGTTGTCTCCTGCCCTACCGTCTGCCGGCTCTCTCCCACGGGTGCTCTTCGCTGAGCGTCCTGGGTGACCGGCGCGTTTACTTTGAAAAATTAGAGTGTTCAAAGCAGGCCTCGGCTGCCTGAATAATGGTGCATGGAATAATGGAATAGGACCTCGGTTCTATTTTGTTGGTTTTCGGAACTGGAGGTAATGATTAACAGGGACAAACGGGGGCATTCGTATTGCGGCGTTAGAGGTGAAATTCTTGGATCGCCGCAAGACGAGCTACTGCGAAAGCATTTGTCAAGAATGTTTTCATTAATCAAGAACGAAAGTCAGAGGCGCGAAGACGATCAGATACCGTCGTAGTTCTGACCATAAACGATGCCGACTAGCGATCCGCAGGAGTTGCTTCGATGACTCTGCGGGCAGCTTCCGGGAAACCAAAGTGTTTGGGTTCCGGGGGAAGTATGGTTGCAAAGCTGAAACTTAAAGGAATTGACGGAAGGGCACCACCAGGAGTGGAGCCTGCGGCTTAATTTGACTCAACACGGCCAACACTGAAATGATTGACATGCCGAGACCACTCTTCTGGAGTCTAATATGGAACTGGTGCTGGACTTAGACCCCCAGAAATCTGGGGTTATGTCCCCTGTGGCTCGGTTTTGTCTGCATCCAGTGTTTGATAAAGGAATTGACGGAAGAGCACTATCAGGAGTGGAGCCTGAGACCTAAGTTAACTTACCACGCCAATACTGCAGAATGACTATCAAAAAGTACACCTTAGTGGGGTCTAATAGAGAACATGTGCTGGAATTAGACCCTCGAAAATCTTTGGGGCTACCCTTTAAGAAACTTGATTGTCTCGCTAAGGGAATTGACGGAAGGGCACCACCAGGTGTGGAACCTGCGGCTCAATTTGACTGAACACGCCAATACTGTAGAACAACTGACAAATTGAGAGCACTGCCGTTTGGGTCTAATAATGAACGTACGCTGGTATTAGACTCACGGACGACAAGTCAGCTCAAATGAAAGAACGCTACGGAAATCGTGTTTAACTCCGCAGATTTCAAATACCTGGTCATCATACTGTGATTTACGTTGCACTGTTTTGTTAGGCTTGCGGCCCCGTGCATCCGATTTCAACAGGCGTTTCTGTAGGGATGCCCTCCTTAGCCCTCCTTAGCATTTTTCGAGAAAATAATGGTTACTGTCTGACTGTGTACGCAGAAGAAGAAGAAGAAGAAATACCTGGTCATTGACAAACAAAAGCCCTCAATAAATTCGTCTGACCAAATAGTGAACGGGTGCTGGAAATAGATCTGAAGACAGGTCAGTTTTACCCTACAAATGACAGGGCGTTGCTACGGAAAACCAGCTCAAATCGAGAGGAGCCGCAGACACTTTGGTTCACGTACCAGGCTGATAAGCCAAGGGCGCGAGGCTACCATGTGGGGGATTACGGCCGAACCCTTGAAAGCCGCAATCCCGCCCAAAATCTCAGCACCACTGCAATGGGAGGATCCTACATGCTCGGGACCTGGGGCTTGCGCCCCAGCCCTATCAGGTAGAGCCACAGTAAGAGGTCCTTGCCGCCCGCAAATCAAAGCGGGCGGAAAACTGCTTGATACTCACCCTATACGGCGATGGGGTGCGAAAAACACCAACCAAAGACTTAGAACCTGGTCGGGGTGTCGAAAACAGTAGAGCAGCCACCACACTGTGAACTGTCAAGACTCAACCACTGACCATGAGAGTTGTCCGCACACCAGGCGATCAACATCTCTGTGACATTACCAGGCTTGTCCTCTGGCTAAATGCACTCCGGTTACGATATCTACCTCTGTACGTTATCAGCCATAACTATCATGCTGGACGCAGAAGAGATGCAGACCAGCGGACATTGCACACCTGCCCCACTGTGTCAACACCCCAGGTGGCGGGGAATGCTAGGCGTACCATCCCTGCATTGAAGCCAAGAAAATAAAGGGAAAAAGAGATACCCCACTCACATGCAAATGCTACGTTTCTGGCAGGACGTGACGATCCTGGGATACAGACACACTGGACTGCCTCTCTTCCGGGTAATCCAGTCCATCTCATATATCACATACCATCATTGCACCCTATAGACACGAGTAGTGAAGACTCGATAGTCTGGTAAGACAACTTCCATAGGAGAGAAAACTCTGATCGTAAACAACTGCTGCCTTGCAGATAGGCTGGGGACAGCCAAAGGCTAAGGAGGGCATCCCTACAGAAACGCCTGTTGAAATCGGATGCACGGGGCCGCAAGCCTAACAAAACAGTGCAACGTAAATCACAGTATGATGGCAGCACAACCTATTCGAAAAACGTATGGCGCTCATCCTGAGGAGACCCGCCAGGCAGCGATAGCGCCGGGCCCCACGCCTCGAAGGGGCCCACCCTTGACTACTGGTGGTCACCCACCCATGTGTCGTGGAGTCAAGGCACATGGCTATGGGGAAACGACTATTGGCCAAAACTTCAAGACCCTCAGAATATTACAGTGGAATGCGGAGGGAGTCATTAACAAAAAACTTTCCCTAACACATCACCTGCATGAAGGTAAGATTGACGTGGCATGTATCCAGGAAACGCACCTCAACAATAACCATAAATTCTCAATCAGAGGATACCAGACTTTCCGTCTAGATAGAGAAGGCCACAAAGGAGGGGTCCTGATACTGACCAGAAACAGCATACCGAGTAGCGCGGTACCTGTCAATCACACCGGACAAGCAGAAATTGTAGGAGTTGACATAATGGCTCAAGAGACGAAGCTCCGCATTTTCAATCTGTACGGACCACCAAACAGAGACCTATCGCTCTCGAGTATGGAGGTCAGAGACTCCAACTGCATAGTGGTTGGAGATTTCAACAGCCACTCGGAGAGATGGGGATACTCTGACACAGACAGCAGAGGTGACGAAGTGGAAGATTGGGAGATAGATGCAAATCTCTCCCTAATCAATAGGCCGGAGGATAGCCCTAGCTTCTATTCAAGAACATGGCATACCACCTCGACTCCAGATTTGGCCTTCTCCACACAGGACATACACTATAAAATAGACCGCCAGGTGCTAAACCAACTGGCAGGTAGCGACCACAGGCCGATCAGGCTAACCATTGACATGGAAGTAGGCCCACAGGAAACAAAACCGCTCCCACGTTGGAATTACAAACGAGCCGACTGGGACAGATTTGCAATCCTGACAGATGGGCTGTGTGAAACCATCAACACACGAAACACCAAAATGAAGCCCATGGTAGAGAGCCTAAGCAAGGCAATAATGCAAGCCGCCACTGAAACCATCCCAAGAGGAGCTAGGAAAAACTATAAGCCCTACTGGAATGATGAGTTACAGAAAGTGGAAGATGCAGTAACAAATGCTAGGAACATGGCAGAACGAGAAAAATCCGTGGAGGCAAACATCGCCCTCAAAGCCGCCGCGGCGAAGTACAAACACACTCTCAAGCAAACAGCAAGAGAAAGTTGGAAAAATAAAACGGAAAGTTTAAACCTGGACAAAGAAGGGAACAAGCTATGGAAGCTAGTCAGAGCCATGAACGACGAAACCCCGTCAAATAAACAAATTACTATCAAGCAAGGCGAGAACTTGATCACAGGTAAGAAAGCCGCAAACGCCTTTGTCGATCACTATGCCAGAGCAAACCACATCGAGGTCCCTGCAGATAAGCATACAGACATTAGCGAAGAGCTAAAGGGGCACGAAAACATAAATACGGCTCCTGAAGAGCACATGATGGCCAAACTAACAATGCGCGAAATGGAAGAGGCTATGAGAACACTAAAGAGAAGGAAATCTCCCGGAAAAGACGGGATAACAAACGAAATGCTGATGGGGCTGGGCCAAACAGCGAAGAAAAAACTACTATCAGTCCTGAACCAAAGCTGGAAAAGGGGTATTGTACCCCAGGCATGGAAAGATGCAATACTGGTACCAGTACCAAAAACAGGAAAGGACAAAACAGATCCGAATGGATACAGGCCCATAAGCCTACTGAGCTGTGTCGGCAAGCTGATGGAACGGATGATAAACACCAGACTGATGTGGCATCTGGAAGAAAAACGAATACTAATTCCACAGCAAGCCGGCTTTAGACAGCACAGATCCACTGAGGACCAGGTCATCCTCATAGCCCAAGAGATAGAAGATGCCTACCAGGCACAGAAACACACAGTAGCTGTTTGGGTGGATCTGGAAAAGGCATTTGACAAAGTCTGGAAGGATGGACTTAGAGTCAAGCTAAGAAGAAGTGATGTTTGTGGGAAGATGTACAAGTGGATCAACCACTACCTCAAACAAAGAACGGCCAGAGTCCAAGTACAAGGGCAGATGAGCAAAAAGGTGACACTCGAGCAGGGAGTACCCCAAGGGGGAGTACTGTCACCCACACTCTTCCTGGTATATATAAACGATATTACAGAAAATATACCAAGAAGAGTCCATAGCTCAATGTTTGCAGACGATCTGGCTATGTGGACCTCTGAAAAGAATCTCACCATAGCAAGAAATCGGATGCAAACGGCCCTAACATCGCTGGAAGAGTGGGCGAACTCATGGCTGGTCAAAATAAACGAGGAGAAAACCACGTGCACAATATTCTCGCTCTCATTAAAACCCCAAAGTACCAAACTAAGCCTAAATGGCAAAATCCTGCAGCCAAACGACAACCCAACCTATCTGGGAGTCACATTTGATCGGCGCATGACATGGAAAAGTCAGATTGAGAGAAACCGAATGAAAGCCAGAGAAAGAATGGCGATCATGAGGAAACTTGCTGGCACAAGCTGGGGAGCAGACGAAGGCATACTAAAGAAACTGTACACTGGAAGAGTGAGACCAGTTCTCGAGTATGGCATCGCGGCATGGACAACAGCAGCGAAGGCGAACTTCGATAAAGTTAACAAACTTCAAAACCAAGCCATGAGAATCATAACAGGTGGCATGAAGTCAACGCCAATTGTAGAACTTGAAACGATTACAAAACTGCAATCCATGACCGACAGAAGAGACTGCAGAGCCCAGCTGCAGTCAGAGAAACTCCGAAGACTGACGGACCATCCAATGTACCAGAGGCTAAACAATCTGGGAACTGGGAAACTAAAGCGGAGAAACTTTGCAGAAATAGCCAAAGCAAAGATGCACGAAGATCCCATAAACGCACTAACAACACCAAAACCCATCAATACTGTACGAAAACCTACTTGGAGGCAGGATATATTTCCAGAGGTGGTAGAAAATATACCAGGTATTGCAAACAAAAACTACCAGACCGAAAAAGAAAGGAGAGACACTACCCTAAGCTTCATAACGAAAAGCTACCCAAGCATGGACTGGACCCATGCATACACCGACGGTTCTGTAACAAACACTACACAGAACGGAGGGGCAGGAGCATTCCTGAACCTACCAAATGGCAGAAAAATAACACTGTCATTCGCTACTGGTAAGTACACGAGCAATTTCAGAGCAGAGGCAGAGGCACTGAGGGCGGCAGTGGAAGAAATGGCAACACACAGTGAAAATGAGAGCCATATAGTCCTGCTGACAGATGCTCTCGAAGTAGTCACAGCGCTAAAAAGCCAGAAAAACACTGAGCTTAATGACTTAAGAGCAGCACTCTGCAAACTGTGCCAACAGTCCGCACCAAAAAGGGTAGTGGTACAGTGGGTTCCGTCACACTGCAACATCCAAGGCAACGAGGAGGCAGACAGACTGGCAAAAGAAGGTGCAAGGCTACCACAAATAGATACCAGTATGACGTACGAAGAGTCAAAACGGCTTATCAAAGCCAGGTACATGTCCAAATGGGAAACCGAACATACTGGTTACACCAAAAACGATGCCTATTACCAGTTGAACCGAAGAGAGCAGGTCGTTGTCTTCAGACTTCGCACTGGCCACAATAGACTGAGGTACCACCTCTTCAACAAATTGAAGATAGGGTGTACCGACGAATGCCCGTGCGGTACTGGTAAAATGACCACTGAACATCTGCTGCAGAACTGCCCGACATACGAGGATCAGAGAGAGCAGATGTGGCCATTGCCAGTGGAACTGCAAGACAAGCTCTATGGTAGTGGCGAGAGTCTCAGGATGACCGCCGCTTTTTTCGAAAAAATAATGGTTACTGTCTGACTGTGTACGCAGAAGAAGAAGAAGACTACGCACAGTCCACAACAGACTGAGGTACCACCTATTCAATAAACTGAAGATAGGTGGCACTGACGAATGTACTTGTGGTACAGGGAAAATGACCGCTGAACATCTGCTGCAAAACTGCCCGACATACGAGGACCAGAGAAAGCACATGTGGCCATCACCAGTGGCAACACTAGACAAGCTCTATTGTAATGCCGACAGCCTCATGATGACCGCTGCTTTTTCGAAAAAATACAGGTTGACGTTTGACAGTGTACGAAGAAGAAGAAGATATGATATAACTCGTGACGCGAAAGACATAGCTACATGAAATAAGTTGCATTGATCCAGATATCAGCCACAGAATGTTCAGTGAAAATTTCAGCTCGATATACGATATGTCATTCTGCTCAGGAGTTATGACGTCCTTAGACAAATATATATATATATATTATGTATGTTTTATATTTGTACAAACTTTCAGAAATATAGTACATAAACGATTTGTCAAGGCCAGTGTTTCTCAGGAATATTTGAGTTCTGTGAAATGTTTCTAGGCGTAACGCGAGAGATCGTGTTTGCATGTATTAGTAAAGTAAGTATTGTCATTTTGATTTTTTTCAACGCAGCTGTCAGGTGTGTGCAAAGAGTGAACATCCATATACGTATGTCACTGCGCTATTTAAAGGTTCCGTTTTCTCTTCATACGCTTTAGATTCGAGCGGTTGAGTAGCAGAGTTGTAGATAGCTTGTTTCCTGCAGCAAAAGTATCGAGTTTGATCCTTATAGTTCAACTACAGTTGTTATAGCGGGAATGGGTAATTGGCTTACTGTTAGATAACGACGTAGAGAACTGGACATCCCAACTTAAAATCTTCAGTCTAGTACAATGAAGCCTCTAGCGCAGGGGTTCCCAGCCAGGGTGTCCAGGGACCAAAGACTCAAACTGTTGGAATATTGATTTTTCTACGAACTACAGTATCACAGACTGTTCATAACAGACATGACGTCCCACTTTCATTGTATTGGGATGAAATAGTGTTTCACTTTCATTTTCGTCAGTCAGTCTAATTTGTTAATGTCGGGAAAATCCTAGAATGCAGCAAACAATTGGGGAAACTTTGGTGGAATGAGATATTAAAAGTAGAGTCTGAGAACAGATATTAAAAGTAAATTCAAAGAATAGATCTGAGAACTAGTCTCTGAGCTGAGACGCAATACATGTTAACTGGCAGCGAGAAACCAGTCTGAGGGTTGAAACGCAGCTCAGAACACAGACATAAAAAGGAGAGAGATCTCAGTGAAATACAGAGAGTGGCAAGAGACTGAGAATCAAAGTCTATAGACACAGAAAACAGTTGCTACAGTTGACGAGAACAAGAGATTGAGACGCAGAGGCTTAAATCGGAGAGCATAAATTAAAAGGACAGTTCGAGAGCAGATATTAAACGCAGAGTCCTAATACAGATATTGAAAAAACAGGATGAGAACCTATTGTTAGAGCAGAGTACACACATTACGATTAAGATAGAGTAGTAACAAGATCCTGTTTTATTAGACCTAAAGTGAACAAACTTGGGTTAATTTAGCTTCAGGGAGTAACCTTTGTGCGCGATGCACGAAACCCCAGATAGATAGGTTGATACTTTACTGCTAATATACGAGTAGGCATAGTTTGAGGGGACTTAAAACAGGTTTATAAGATAATCACAGGAACGGAAAAATTAGACTATAACACGTTTTTTTTTCTCGAAATTCAACCATCTACAAGAACAAGGGGGCAAAATTACAAATTAACTAAAGAAAGGTTCAGATTAGATATTAGGAAATATTTTTTTAGTTAGACAGTGGTGAAGGCTTGGAATGCATTGCCACAGGAAGTAGTGAATGCATGGACAATTAATACATTTAAGAATATATTGGATGCGCATAGTTTTTAGAGCAAGGACATTTAATTTAAACTGGTTGTATACAGCCTCTGCAGAGTCTTCTAAACCAGAATAAAGACGTTAAGTTATTATTGTGTGTGAATTGATATTATGGAAACTTTTATTTGGTGTGGGTTGTTTAGAAAATAAAATAAAAGTGATTGGACAATCGTTTAACAGATGAGTTCATGAGCGTAAAACGAACAAAGTGTTAAGTTATAGTAAGTGTGTCACAAAACCGTGCACTCTCAAAACGTTGAGCATTTAGTTGGAAAAACATTTACAGAAAAACATGTAGCAGCTTCCCTACCAAACAGTAGATTGTTCAAAGGGGTCAGCGACAACACCATTGCTATCAATGATCATTTTGTGTAGGAGATCAAGTGCGCAGCATAATGTTATTTTAAATTTTAACTCGATGAATCGACTGATGCGTCATTGTTCTCCGAGTTGCTGGTATTTGCACGATATAGCTTTGCTTGGCTTCGTTCGTTCTCAATCTCCCGCTACCAAACCCTGAAAGGGCTTAAGTAGTAGAATATAGTCCAGAGAACGGAATGCGTTGTATCATAGTTTACAGCTTGACTGCGATATTTGCACCTTTCGGTTCAACACATCCGACTTCAGCAAGAATTTTTTGAGTACTGAGTTAGCATTCCCTCTTCAATCCCTTCTCCTTAGCCAGTCTGCCCTGCTGCAGCCTGTTATCCAGGATTACCGCATGGTATGCGTAGAAGGGTCTTGGCAGCTCTTGTTCGCTGGCCCTGACGCTAGCAGTCAGCTATGGGTCGCTGACCACTGTAGTTCATGCGTTGCTCAGCATCTTGATCCCATTTGCCCGATATACTCACACATGCTCATTTAAAAAGAAGGTTCTCTTCTGCTCTTCTCTTGAACCAATTACCACGGCTTCAGATATTTTGAAGAAAGTTAAAGTTTTTTTGAATCAGTATATTGTTTGTGGGATAATGTTTGTGGGAGATGTACAAGTGGAGTACAAATTATCAATCACTCAATCAATCAATTAATCAATCAAAACATCAGAGGTCCCTTCAAAGTATAGGTCTTCAATTAATATTCGTCACCCCTGCCAATTTTTTTATCTTAGCAACTCCCCCAGCGATTCTCTGTTTAAACACCCAAAGGTCTTATCGCAGTTCTCAAATCCGATAAAAAGTGGATACTAACATTATTCCTCAATAATGTGTATACTTCTTTGGCCCCTTGACCAGATAACTTTCCTTTTAGCCTGCTGGCATTTCCTTTCTTATCTTTCATAAAGCCATCAGCTTGCTTATGCTGTCCTCAAAGTTTCCCATTTCCTTTTGCTGCAGCTTTCTTTGAGACTTTTGCCAACTCATCAATATATCTCCTCTAGTCTCTTTTGATGCTCTTTCTTACTGCTTTGTTGGCGTCAGTGTATATATCCTGAGCCTTGGGCGTAGTATTTGTTTCCCCTCTGTTCAAATCTACCTTTTTCCATTTTTCTCTTCCTTATCGTTTCATTAGCAATGTTGAATATTAAAGCTACTAAAAATCACATGTCAAAACAGTTAGCGTACATAATCAATCAATCAATCAATCAATTAATCAATCAATCAAGCAAAACCGTCTCATCTGCATGTGACGCATTCAGTTCAGTTCAGTTCATCCCGTAACCAATCAGGTCGTTGGGGTACACCTGAAGACACTCCCAAAACCCACGTCATCCCTCTCTGTCTGTCGCCGCCTGTCGTATCTCACCGGGACGAAGTCCTGACCACTCAGTGATGTTGTCCACCCATCTCTTCCTTGGACGTCCTCGCCCTCTCTGTCCCGGTAAGAAACCAAAGAGTATCGAGTTGGTAATACCGTTGGACCTCACGATATGCCCCCACTAGGCCATCTTTCGTCTTTTGATAGCTGTGAACAGATCTTCAAAAGGACCAATAGCATCTTCAACTCTCTGGCGTATTTCTACGTTCGTGACACGATCTTTATATGTAACATTTAGGAGTTTTCTATAGCACCTCATTTCCATTGCATGTATTCTGCCCTGGATATCTGCTGTAATGGTCCAGGTCTCGCAGGCATACAGAAATATTGATAGCACCAAAGAGCGCATTAGTCTAACTTTTATGTCGAGGGCGAGCCGCTTGTCTTGCCATATAGGTTTCAGCCGAGTCAGCGCCGCTGTTGTTTGTGCTATTCTTGCAATTACCTCTGGCTTCGATCCCTCTTCACTGATCAATGATCCCAGATATTTGAAACGTTTTAGCACCTCAAGTTCCTGGCCATTTGCATCTATTACAGATTTAAACGCCGCTATGTTATTAGTCATGAGCTTTGTTTTATCTGCATTTATTTCCATTCCAAAAAAAAAGGGCCGCTCTATCCAATCTACCAATCAACTCCTGGAGTTCCGTTTCTGTGCCTGCCAATACATCAATATCATCAGCAAATCTGAAGTTTGTGATAAGCCTGTCACCTATTTTAACCGTGCCAACATGTCCTTTTAAGGTCGTCTCCATTATTCTCAAATACATAACCACTTATTAAAATTTGACATGTCCATATTTGTTGAAGTTTTTGTGGCTTCAAGATTCTACAGGATGAGAAAGCCATTCTCAAGCTTTACTTTCCTTAGTCGTCTTCTACGACATGCATGGATTGTTATAGTGTTACACTTCCTTACTTCCATTTAGGACCCCTTAACCCGTGGGTGGTTGATCATGTTGTTTTTCATATCCCATTGCTGCTGAGCAAGCCAAACCTACTCTTATTTAAATCCATTTCTTCTTCAGTTGTTCCTGTGAACCACGCAGTGAATTGACAATTGTTGGTGGAATTTGTAAGAATCGTTTTCTCATTACTGCAAGCGCGTACTCTCGATGAGTAGGTATCTAACAGTTTCATCAGGGTGAGAGACGTTTCTGCACAAGTTAAGTGCTGAGGGTTGATGTGGTTTAAGTGACAATTGACTCTAGCATATTAATTATATACTGATGTACAAGGCTGCATAGTCTCTGACAATAACTTCGAGTGCAATTTGTGGTTTTATTTTTTGTAAAACTTCAATTTTATCCAGTCATGAAATCTTAGAGACCTTCCATATAACCTTGGGGTCTAGCAAAACACAGATTGGGAAAGCCTGATCTATGCACGTCCTGAACTATAAAATAGTTTATCTCAGGTAATAATAGTTGTCCATCACAAATGAAGAAGACTACTCTCTTTGTTCAGCCGTGTGGACAGTCGTATCACTTGCTGTGTCCGCTGAAATGGGTGACTTGCGCGGTGATTTTGGATTAAAGTGAGGAAGAAACTGCGCCTTTTGTCAACCTCACTCACAGAGCCTAAGCTACCTTTTGCCAGTGGCAAGACATTCATCGAGACGACTGGAGATAGCATAGGATGCAGATTTTGCCTCAGGGTTACCACCGAAGCCTTTCCGTAAACATGGAACCCGCAGGGTAGAAAGGTGGGAAGGCATCTAACGCAGTTTGTCGTGCCTTTTCGATAACCACAAGAGGTCGTATTGACAACACTCAGCGTGTGAGTGACTCTGGCATCTCTCCCCAGCTGTATTCAGCTCATCATAGTAGCATCTAAAATTCCCACACGCCATATTCGTGAAGGTGAACCGGCAGAACTAACCTGTGAAATACGACACAGGTATAAGCGAAGCGCCATTCAGCCGGCGTCCAGACCAGGATAAACGGATGGAAGAAATCACAAAAAAAGAACGAAATAACAAGTCCAGACGGAAAACAACTCCACGTTTCCGTTAACACAAGTGTAAGTCGTCGACTGGTGAGAATTCCAGGCAAATCCGTGGTCTGCCGGCATCCATAATGATCCAAAACAGTAGAGAAATGTAGACTCGCAGCCAGTTACGGCGCCATCTTTGCCAGAACATTCTCAGGTAGAATCGGATATTTTCAATTGTAATGTAAGTCTAATTATAACTTTCCGAGGAACACAAATTTGTCGTTGTTACACATTTACGTCAGTGCTAAGTTTAGAAGCCATGTTTCATTCTATTTTGAAGATCACCTTATTGTGATATAACGAAGCAGACTTCACTCGTTGGATGTAATTTACGTTACTAGTGGTAATGTAGATTGTGAAACCGATTATTTTGTTTTATAAATATGTGTCGTGCAAAGAAATCAACTTTGCTATTAGTATTGTTAAATTAATTCGATTTTGTTAAGAAGTCTTTGGTTGTAAAGCCGAGAAGATTCGCTAAAATGTGTATGCTACGCCTATACATAACGAGTGACAAGATGGCTTACTTCTTACAGCAAAAGGTACCGGGTTGAAAACATGATCTTGATCTGGTCCAGTCTGTCCACTAAATGAGTATCTGGCTTCCTGTAAGGAAGGAAAGGCAATGAATAAGGAATTGGTCATTCAGCTCTGGGTTGCCATATTAACTAATTAGGGGCCAAATTTAAGAAATATTGCATTTTCATACTCTACTTCTGCTCCTTCGCCATGCTTTTTTCTGTTACGTCTACAGGTGAAGTCCAGTTCTCTGGATAAAGGTTGCTGTAGTGGATAGCTCTTTGGGGCTTCCAAACAGCTTTGTGTGAGCATTCGTATCCGTGGGCCAGTGCTCAGTGCGTAATTGGCTAAGTATATAACAATCTTGCAGGATATGTTCGGATTCGGATGTCTGTGCTGCCTGCCCGCACATACACATTGGCGATGGAGCCAATTTTAACCGGTATAAATGGCTATTCAATCTGTTATATCCCATTCTCAAGCGGAACAGGATTATCTGTTCTGCTCGATCAAGACAGTAATAGCTGCTTTTCGTTTGGTCAACTTTCCATATTGCTTGGATAAGTGTCTTCTTTTCTTGCAAGGTGATTGTTTGTTCGTTTTGTTCTTGTCCTGCTTTCTCCTTTGCCAACCTG
Organism: Ariolimax columbianus; assembly: GCA_036924085.1. Taxonomy (NCBI): domain Eukaryota; kingdom Metazoa; phylum Mollusca; class Gastropoda; order Stylommatophora; family Arionidae; genus Ariolimax; species Ariolimax columbianus. The sequence goes on from JAVGWX010000017.1 coordinate 28,738,119, forward strand.
TCTGCTGTTTCATTTCCTGGTATGCCACAGTGTGCTGGTATCCATTATAGCACTACCCTTATTTCGGCTTCTAGTTCACCTAAGGCTTTTCTTAAGCTCTGGCAGTTTATCATTGTTGAGGGCTTGCATAGCTTACATTGCATCTGTAAGAAATACATGCCTTTTGAGTTACCTGTTAAACAGGAAAGGCTTCGAAAGTAAACTCTGAGGTGAAATCTGGATATTGTGTTATCTTCAGTCGTCTTGACTACGTCCTGCTACTGGGTCAGGATAGCTCTGGACGCAAGAGTGAGGCTGACGACAGCGAAAAATTACCCCACTTAAATCTATTTAAGCGCAAGTCACAGTGCCAGACATTTTTACCAGATGTACCGTGTGATTGATACGGAATGGAGGCTCTTACCTTAGGGACTTGCGCACATTACTTGACAGTACCGATGCCGATAGGCCCAACAAGTAGGACGCACTAGTTTCCAGAAAACTGGCAGGGTACAAGTGGGTGTGGCTGCTCTTAGCGAGACCAGATTACCAGGAGAGGGTCAGATCACATAAGTTGTGGGGGATACACGTTCTTCTGGAGTGGGCGCGACAGAACAAAAAGATGAGAGGCTGGTGTCGGATTCGCCATCAGGTCTCATCTAGTCCGCGCGATTGTTCGACCACCGCAGAGAATCAATGATCGGGTAATGTCTGTCCAATTCTCAATGGGACACAGAAGGGTTATAGTAATCAGAGCCAATGCCCTAATAATGACAAGCTCTGAGTATGTCAAATATAAATCCTACGAGGAGCTGAACTATCTCATCTTGTAGGTTCCAAAGTCCGAAAAGCTTTCTTGGTGACTTCAATGTCAGAGTAAGGGTCGATCATCAATCCTGGGAAGCTGTACTTGGGGTGCATGGCACGGGAAAGTGCAACAGCAACAGGTTGCTACTGCTGGGCCTCTGTGCCAGCCATGATGTCTCCATCACCAACACCATGTTTCGGCTGTCCTCTCGCGACAAGAAGTCGTGGATGCATTCCCGTTCTAAGCGGTGACATCTTATTGACTATGTCATCGACAGAAAGAGGGACAGATGAGATGTGCGAGGGGCAAAGGTTATGTGCGGCTTGAGTGTTGGACAGATCACAGATTCATTGGGTCAAAGTTAAATCTCCACATAGAGCCAAGACGACGTCACCAGGGTAGAAAACCTGAAAAGAGAAGTACCATCTGCAAAATACTCTCCATGCAGAAGGCTTTTACAGGGATCTGGGCAGCCAGCTGACGGACACACAGCTATGTACGGAAACAGTCGAGAACAAATAGACCTTTCTGAAAGATGCTGTCTACTCTACCACTTCTGAGTATTTGGGTTATGCAGCTCGCAAAAACCAAGACTGGTTTGATGACAACGATGAGGCTATTAGGACTTTCCTGGATGAAAAACATCGTTTATTTCTGCACCAAAACGATCCCTCCTCATCTTCATAAAGGTTTTGCTATCACCGATATTCCCAGGATGGTCCAGAACCAGCTTAGGACTATGCATTTTGCCTGGCTCAACAGCAAAGCAGATTAAACCCAGCGGTACGCAGACACAAATGACTCAAAGCGGGTTTATGATGCCATGAGAACAGTCTATGGTCCCAAGTCATATCATTCATCTTCTGTCCTTAATGCTAATGGTTAACAGACCACTTTTGCTCAATTTGGGAGACAGGTCATATGCCGCAGGAATTGAAAGATGCCACAATTGTCCACATGTACAAGCACAAAGGCAATCGTCAATCTTGTGATAGCCACAGAGGAATCTCCCTCCTGTCGGTCGTTGGAAAGATGTTCGCTCGAGTTATGATCAACCGTTTAATAACTCAGCTCTAGCAGATGTTACTTCTAGAGAGTCAATATGGTTTCCGAGCTTGTCATGGGGCAGTTGACATGATTTTTGCATCTCGTCAAATCCAAGAGAAATGTCAGGAACAGCATTGTGATTTGTACACGACTTGTGTTGACCTGACAAAGGCCTTTGACACCGTCAACAGGGACGGACTCCGAAAAATCATGGCGAAATTTGGTTGTCTGAAAAAAATTAACACAGTCGTCCGCCAGTTTCATGATGGCATGTTAGGTTGCGTACTGAATTATGGTGAACGCTCTGCATCATTACCAGTCATAAATGGAGTCAAACAGGGCTGTGTGCTGGCCCCAACACTTTTTAGCATGGTATTTGCAGTCATGCTTTCTGATTCAACACGTGACTGTGACATTGGTATACAGATCAGATACCGGACGGGTGGGTAGCTGTTCACTCTGAGGTGCCTAAAGGCCCTCACAAAAGTCAAAGAAGCAACTATCTTAGATCTCCTCTTTGCCGACCACTCCCCAATTAACACGTGCTCAAAACAGGACATGCAGGCAATTATGAATGAGTTCTCAACTGAGTGCACTAATTGTGGTCTTACTGTAAACACAAAGAAAACGGAGGTAATGTTTCTATCTGCATCCAGGGAGCCCTACCACGAACCAAGCGTCACTGTGCATGGACAACGCATAAAGGCAGTTGATAGCTTTACCTACCTTGGCAGTACCTTCACCAGAGAAGGAAATATTGACTCTGAGGTCCACAACAGGATTTCCAAGGCGAGTGCAGCTTTCGGAAGACTACGAAAAAATATTTGGGACCGGCAGGGAATCAGTGTTGCCACCAAGATTAGTGTGTATCGTGCTGTTGTACTAACCACCCTTTTGTACGCATGCAAAACATGGACAGCCTACAGCAGGCATGTCAGGAAACTTAATCCTTTCCATGTAAACTGTCTCCGTAAACTGCTCAGGATCGGTTGGCAGGAGAGAGTGCCCAACTGTGAAGTCCTCAGCAGGGCTAGACTCTTTGGCATCCATACCCTACCACAGAGATCGCAGATCAGATGGACAGGGCATGTTGTTCGCATGTCAGATGAGTGCCTCCCTAAACAACTGTTGTAATAAGGTGAGCTCATGACAGGACAGCGTTCACAGGAGGGACAAAAGAAACGATTCAAAGACATTCTAAAATTTCTTTGAAAAGTTTCTCCATTGATGTTGCTGACTGGGAGCTGCTTGCTCCAAACCGCTCAACCTGGCGCGCTGCCGTCACACATAGTGCTTGCACCGCTGAGCAGAGGACCATCATGGAGGCGCAGGAAAAGCGAGCGGCATGAAAGAAAAGAATGCAGGACTACGTACGGTAGAGTTTGTAACGCCCAAATCGGACTGTCCAGTCACATGCAGTCACACCTGAATAAAACATGTCTGACGCTGTCGCCATCTTCGCTTGCGATGGGCAACTAACTAACTAACTAACTAGCTAACCACCCTTCTACAGACAGTCTATAGCATCAATGTCAGGAAACTCAATCGTTTCCATGTAAACTGTCTCCGCAGACCGCTCAGGATCGGGTGGCAGGACAGAGTGCCCAACTCTGTAGTCCTCAGCAGGGCCTCCATACTTTGCTGCAGAGAGCCCATATCAGATGGGCAGAGCATGTGAGGAATACAATCTGCTGATATTGGCCTGTTGTGGCTATATTGGCCTGTTGTGGCTGATATTGGCCTTTTGTGGCTGATATTGGCCTGTTGTGGCTGATATTGGCCTGTTGTGTTATTATCATTTCTGCAGCAATAATTAGTGCCTGAACTTCAGCCGAGTAGTTTGAACAGAATTTTCCAGTGGATGAACTAGTGGTTTCATTTTCTTTATCTGTGTAGACAACATACATTCCTGCGCCTCCATTTTTCACTGCTTTTATTGCTGATCCATTCCTACCCTGTCAACTTTGTTTTGGCGTTTGGAACTTTTTTTTTTCTCACCTTTAAAAAACGTCAATATTTGTTTTTGTAATGACTTTTATTTGTTTATGGTTTTTTTTTTTCTATAAAAATGTCGCACAATATAATGGTCAGCAAATACGTCACTAATAACTGTTTAAAAGAGAAACAAATGGGGTCTGAACATGAAAACTAAAACATACAGTATAGAAGACTTTGGTCTGCTGTCTTGTCCACATTTGCACTTCTCGTTGAACCTCTTTGTCATTAGTGAAGTATCTTCCGCCAAGATGGGTTTTTAGTGCACCAAACATGCTCTAACGTGGAATCCTCCAGAAAAGAGAAAAAGTGATAAACCACCCATGAAATACACAGATAAGAGAATATGAGAAAGAACTAAGATTAAATGATTTCACCTGGAGAGAAGCATAAAGAGCAGTCAAGGACCATGCATGCTGGCGAGACGTTGTCAATGATCCATGCACCGAGAGGAACCTTGGGCTTTAATTGATTGATTGATTGATTGAAACAGATGGAAATCGCTCAAGACTAAGTTGTGGATCTAAGGTGGATGTTCAAGGAGTTGCCTCATTTGGTAAATTTTCTTCTGGTTTTATCGAGCCGTTTGTGGTGTAGCCAGCAAGCATTACCGTTTTCATCGTATTTCATCGCAAAGTAGCAACATAACTTTACACTGTAAACTAATCTTCTGGACATAGGTTATGCTTGCAGTGTTTTTTGTATTCTCATAGAGTGCTGTAAGCATAACCTTCCATGCTAATGGTGCAACCAAGAATTTCTGAACAGGATGATGTTTCCATTGCATTGAAACCACTATTTGAATCTGGTTGGTATCAGTGCACCATTATTCAACCCAGTAACAATCATGTTCAACATGTCTTCTCTTTCATCTACATACCGACAGAGATGCTACAAGGACAGCGTCAATTCGGGTTATGTTGTCTTCGTCAGTCAGTTTACTGGGGACTCAACATGAGCACACTTTCCAGAAATTCAATCGATCATCTATCCTGTTGTAAGCTAAACCACGCAAACACCCTATTGCAATGAGGGGGGGGGGGGGGGGGACTCAACATGAGCACACTTTTCAGAAATTCAATCGATCATATATCCTGTTGTAAGCTAAACCACGCAAACACCCTATTGCAATGAGGGGGGGGGGGGGGGGGAATCAACATACTGATCAGACATGTACGTTAGTCAGGGTCAGGCAAAGTATACTGGTGAAGACCCCCCATCTCACTTCTACGTAGCCCTCCCTGGAAACGGACTGCTCTTCTTGATAATCTGGCTAACGAGGTGGGGATCGACGTGATCCCCATAGTGGTGAGCGACACGCAGGTGAAGTCAAGCATAGCATAACCGCTTAGAGGACCCTGTCCACCTTCATGTGCACGCTGGAAATGTAAGAAAAGCAACTGCAACTCGCCGCTAAACGTTCTTTCCAGGGCGCACAAAAAGTTAAACCAACTCATTGTGGGCATTCCGAACAACAACAACAATAACAGCAACAACAACAACATCACCAACAATAACAGCAACATAGACAACAATAACAGCAACAACAACAACATCACCAAGATTAACAACAACAACATCACCAACATTAACAGCAACAACAACAACATCACCAATATTAACATCACCAACATTAACAGCAACAACAACAACATCACAAACATTAACAGCAACAACAACAACATCACCAACATTAACAGCAACAACAACAACATCACCAACATTAACAGCAACAACAACAACATCACCAACATTAACAGCAACAACAACAACATCACCAACATTAACAGCAACAACAACAACAACATCACCAACACTAACAGCAACATCATCAACAACAACAACAACATCACCAACATTAACAGCAACAACAACAACAACAACAACATCACCAACAATAACAGCAACATCAACAGCAACAACAACAACAACAACAACAACATCACCAACAATAACAGCAACATCAACAACAACAACATCACAAACAATAACAGCAACATCAACAACAACAACAACAACAACAACATCACCAACAATAACAGCAACATCAACAACAACAACAACATGACCAACAATAACAGCAACATCAACAACAACAACAACATCACCAACAATAACAGCAACAACAACAACAGCAACAACAACATCACCAACAATAACAGCAACAACAACAACAACATCACCAACAATAACAGCAACATCATCAACAACAACAACAACAACAACATTAACAGCAACAACAACAACAGCAACAACAACATCACCAACAATAACAGCAACATCAACAACAACAACAACATCACCAACAATAACAGCAACATCAACAACAACAACAACATCACCAACATTAACAGCAACAACAACAACAGCAACAACAACATCACCAACAATAACTGCAACATCAACAACAACAACAAAACCAACAACAACAACAACAACAACAACAACATCACCAACATTAACAGCAAGAACAACAACAACAACAACATCACCAACAATAACAGCAACATCAACAACAACAACAACAACATCACCAACAATAACAGCAACATCAACAACAACAACAACAACATCACCAACATTAACAGCAACAACAACAACAACAACAACATCACCAACAATAACAGCAACATCAACAGCAACAACAACAACAACAACAACAACATCACCAACAATAACAGCAACATCAACAACAACAACATCACAAACAATAACAGCAACATCAACAACAACAACAACAACAACAACATCACCAACAATAACAGCAACATCAACAACAACAACAACAACAACAACATGACCAACAATAACAGCAACATCAACAACAACAACAACATCACCAACATTAACAAAAACAACAACAACATCACCAACATTAACAGCAACAACAACAACATCACCAACATTAACAGCAACAACAACAACATCACCAACATTAACAGCAACAACAACAACATCATCAACATTAACAGCAACAACAACAACATCACCAACAATCAATAACAGCAACATCAACAACAAAAACAACAACATCACCAACATTAACAGCAACATCAACAACAACAACAACATCACCAACAATAACAGCAACATCAACAACAACAACAACAACATCACCAACATTAACAGCAACAACAACATCACCAACAATAACAGCAACATCAACAACAACAACATCACCAACAATAACAGCAACATCAACAACAACAACATCACCAACAATAACAGCAACATCAACAACAACAACATCACCAACAATAACAGCAACATCAACAACAACAACAACATCACCAACAATAACAGCAACATCACCAACAACAACAACAACAACATCACCAACAATAACAGCAACATCAACAACAACAACAACAACATCACCAACATTAACAGCAACAACAACATCACCAACAATAACAGCAACATCAACAACAACAACATCACCAACAATAACAGCAACATCAACAACAACAACATCACCAACAATAACAGCAACATCAACAACAACAACATCACCAACAATAACAGCAACATCAACAACAACAACAACATCACCAACAATAACAGCAACATCACCAACAACAACAACAACAACATCACCAACAATAACAGCAACATCAACAACAACAACAACAACATCCCCAACAATAACAGCAATATCAACAACAACAACATCACCAACATTAACATCACCAACAATAACAGCAACATCATCAACAACAACAACAACATCACCAACAATAACAGCAACATCAACAACAAAAACAACAACATCACCAACAATAACAGCAACATCAACAACAACAACAACACCACCAACATTAACAGCAACATCAACAACAACAACAACATCACCAACATTAACAGCAACATCAACAACAACAACATCACCAACATTAACAGCAACATCAACAACAACATCACCAACATTAACAGCAACATCAACAACAACAACAACATCACCAACATAAACAGCAACATCAACAACAACATCACCAACATTAACAGCAACATCAACAACAACATCACCAACATTAACAGCAACAACAACAACAACATCACCAACAACAACAACAACAACAGCAACATCACCAACATTAACAAGTTTGGCATCCTTCCGCCAATTTGTTTAAATTGCTTGGCAACTTTTCAAAATGGTCATATCGTCCCTGAATCAACCTAAAAGATGACTTAGTTATATTTCATTCTAGACATCAGTGTCAGGTGTGAAAACGGACAGTAGTATCGTATACCGTACATAAACATTTGTGAACGCAGTTCGATGAGTTGTCTGTGACCTAATAAAATTACTGCATAACATCTGTTACAAATTTGTCCAACACATGTGTTGCAGAGAGATAGATAGATATGATAGATAGATAGAGAGAGAGAACGAGAGAGAGGGAGAGAGAGAGAGAGAGAGAGAGAGAGAGAGAGAGAGAGAGAGACCAAAAATCCTCTTGATTATCTGCTTTCCTCAGATATATATACGGATGGGTCCGTGCTAAGATACGAAATATCTTATTAGGGCCTCTCGGCTAGACTGAAATTACAGGTCGTGGCTGAGCTGAGCGGGGCATGCAGTACGAGAATGTAGATGGAAGCAGTGACTGTAGCACTGAGCTGCCTATCTTAGACCTCTAGGATCAGTGATCGTATAACACTCCAAATTCTTATTTCGGAAGATACATAAGGTCTCGCTGAAGCATGAGTGGATTGCAGCTGTAGATAATCAAATCTGCAGAGGCTGGTGAAGATCTGAGGGGTAAGGGGGGGGGGGGGGGGTAAGGGGAGAATAAGGAGCAGAAATGTGTACAACCAACTAGCTAAGCTATATGAACCAGCAATATCCACACCCTTTGTCATTTACTGACAGATACTGAGCACCTATGGGTATGCCCGGAGTGCAGTAAAATCGATTATTAGGAATATCACAGAAAATTGTTAGTGTCTTCCATCTTTGTCATTGTCTGTCACTGGCATTTGTTTATTTCCTGAGTATCGGGATCAATTCCAAAATACGATTACATGTTTAATAATGGACAGTAATTTGTTCACGTGAAAGTATTGATATTTTGTTTAATATGTATATGTATGCACCCGTCTATCAATTAGTAATTTAAACAAAACTACTATTACATATTATAGGCGGCAAGTACAGATCTAATAGGCCAGAATGAGAATAGCAGTGCTGTTTCCGTGGGCTCGATACCTGGCATCGACAGGAAAGCTGACCACGATGACCCAGATAGCCGGCAGAAGTGGCGAGAGCCGGTCGTTTTGCTTCATCAGATCTCTGGCCGTTCCAGGCCCCCGTTTTACCTTTTTGCTTACCCGGAAAGATACTCATCTTTTAAAAAAAAGTATGTCTTTATGTCGCCAGAACTACCCTGAAGAGTGTGAAGCAGGTGTCAACCGTCAGATCAACCTGGAGCTGTATGCGAGTTATGTTTATTCATCAATGGTAGGCGGGAACATTATCATAACACAAACTAAACAACAGTACTAGTAGTCGTACTAGTAGTAACAGTAACACTAACAGTTAGTAACAGTCACTCTCACTGTACTGTCTGTCTCACTCTGTGAATTGTGATAATATGTTTATAAACTAACTTAACAAACACTGAAACAATTGTCTCTCACTTTGTGACCGAAAGTATGTTCAGGTAAGTCAGAGACAAAGTCTGGAAACAATAACAATTAAAATATTAAATACAATCTGTCTTGTTATGCAGATGACACACTACCCTTGTGAGGACACAGTACTTGATACTGTTGTGTTGACTGAAAGAGGAATTTCAAGACCTTGTAGGGCAAGTCCATAAGTGCAGTGCAGAGTGTGGCCTAGACTAAGACAATAATAATATTTAATAAACAAAAATTATAATTGGCAGTATATATGGCAAATGGGAAGTCAAATTGTACATCAGAGTAAATGGAGAGGTACTGGAGCAGGTGAGATGTTTCTCATGTCTTGATCATGCCATAACTAGTATGAAGTAATAAGAAATGATTGCAAATGTGAAACTGAAATCAAGAGGAAAATAACCTCCTATAGGTATAACCAAGGATACTTTCAGCAGAAGGAAAAATATATTTACATCTAGAGAGCTAGATTACAACTTAAAAATAAGAATGATCAAGTGTTGTTATATACACTTGAACACTACTGTATAGTGCAGAATAAACACAGTTAGAAGGTAGAATATAGTCCATGGAGATGTGGATGTATAGGAAAATGGGTTGCATTTCTAGGAAAGAAAAGCTAACAAATGTAGAGTCCTGGAGACACTAGAGGTGAAAAGATATAAAGAGCAAAAAAATTAGATATTTTGGCCACGTTAAAAGAATGACACGCTTGTGCAGTAAAAGTGGTCTGTCTGCATGTGTCACCAGGGTGAGAGACAGTGACTGTTTGAGATTCATTGCAACCAACCTTTATTGTGGAGACGGCAACTAAATTGAATTAATGTTTAGTTATTTAGGATGATACAATAGCAGACACTGCCATCAGTGATAATGTAATAGACTTCATTGTGATGATTTTGCTTTTTAAAATTAAAAAAACAAATTATTCCTGAAGTAATGTGACACACGCAAATGAAGCCAAGCATAGCACAACCGCCAAGAGGACCCCTGTCTACTTATATCAGCATGCTCAGGATGTGAGGAACCTAATGTCCTGTTCAGGGCGCACAATAAAGTCAAGTTAATCATCGTAGGCGTTCAACAACATTCTATATGTTGTTGTTGTTCCTATCAATTCTTCAGCGCAATTCCATGTAATGTATCTGTATGTGTTTGTTAGTTGTAGTTTAGTTAAGTATCTTCATCCCAACCCTGTGCCAGATATTGGCATTGAACAAGACTCAGGAACGAAAGTTAGTATAAGAAGTAAAGTAAAGGTCACGCCATGCGGCACATAGGTAATATGGTGTTTAGCCCATATTATTTTGTAACCCACGGCACTTAGTGGATGATGTGGTGAGTATTACGCCTGCCTCCTTTACTTCCCGGACTGAACCGGTGCCCAGTTAAGGCTGGGAGCCATTATGGTCTGGAAAACCATTTCCGCTACAACTGGGGAATGAACCCAGGACCACTTAGATGCGAAGCCAGCACGCTAACCACTGCACTACAGCGCTCCCTAGGAACGAAAGTTAGCCACCTGCAAAATGCGGTGCCTAAGAAAGGTCACTAACAACACCAGAAGAGACAGAATCACAAATACGAGTATTCGGGAAAAGGTTGTAATAATTCCCTGCCTACAGTACATAGAGCAACATAGAATGAATTGGTTTGGCCATGTTGTAAGAATGCAACCAGATTATATTGTTCATACAACCTTCTACAGGAGAACATCAGGAAGAAGGGCTGGAGGTAGACCGAGGAAAATGTGGATAGACAGCGTAAAAAAGACCTGCCGTAAAATGGGGAAAAATGTTACTCAAGCCACGAGAGCGGCAAAAGACAAATACATACCCGATAGAAAGTAAGGCAACAAAAGAAGAAGTTAAAAGTTTTGAAAATTGCCTCTGTGGATTTCCTTTCATATCAGTAAGTCATTAACAGCTAGGAAACTGGACCATAAGAAGTTGTCGCTCTAACAACTTTGCTACCGTAGTATGGAAAGAGTGAGATGGACAGAAAAATATCAAATGACAATGTACTCACTGATGTGGCAGCACAAAGACACATATTACATATGATACAAAAACGTAGGTTGAGTTGTCTGGGTCACAATATGAGACATGAAAGTCTTCAACAGAAGATACTAGAGGGAAAGATTCAAGGGAAGAGAGGACCTGGGTGTCCAAGATTCAACTTTACATCACAGGCATACAGGGACACTAAAGTACAAACCTATGCTCAAATGAAGAGAGCTGCAGAGGATAGGGTCAAATGGAGAGACATACTCAAACAACCTTACAACCAGTTTCCGGACTGAGCAGCCAAATGAATCTTCTTCGTACGCAGTCAGACAGTAACCATTATTTTTTCGAAAAAAGCAGCCGTCATCCTGAGACTGTCGACACTGCCATAGAGCTTGTCTAGTGTTGCCACAGGTGATGGCCACATCTGCTCTCTCTGATCCTCGTATGTCGGGCAGTTTTGCAGCAAATGCTCAGTGGTCATTTTGCCGGTACCACACGGGGATTCGTCGGTGCCACCTATCCTTCAATTTGTTGAATAGGTGGTACCTGAGTCTATTGTGGCCAGTGCAAAGTCTGAAGACCACGACCTGCTCCTTTCTGTTCAGCTGGTAATAGGCATCGTTTTTGGTGTAGCCAGTATGTTCGGTTTCCCATTTGGTCATGTATCTAGCTCTAATAAGCCGTTTTGACTCTTCGTATGTCATACTAGTATCAGGTTGTGGTAGTTTTGCACCTTCTTTTGTCAGTCTGTCTGCCTCCTCGTTGCCTTGGATGTTGCAGTGAGATGGAACCCACTGCACCACTACTCTTTTTGGTGCGGCCTGCTGGCATAGTTGACAGTACTGCTCTTAATTCATTAAGTTCAGTATTTTTCTGGCTTTTCAGTGCTGTGACTACGGCCAGTGCATCTGTAAGCAGGACTATGTGGCTTTCATTCCTTTTACCTATCACCATTTCTTCCACTGCCGCCCTCAGTGCCTCTGCCTCCGCTCTGAAATTGCTTGTGTATTTTCCAGTAGCGAATAACAGTGTTATTTTTCTGCAATTTGGTAGGCTCAGGAATGCTCCTGCCCCTCCGTTCTGTGTTGTATTTGTTACGGAACCATCGGTGTATGCATGGGTCCAGTCCATGGGTAGTTTTCCGTAATGAAACTCAGGGTAGTATCTCTTCTTTCTTTTTCAGACTGGTAGTTCTTGTTTCTAATACCTGGTATAATTTCTACCACCTCTGGAAATATATGCTGCCTCCAGGTAGGTTTTCGTACAGTAGGGATGGGCTTTGGTGTGGTTAGTGCGTTCATAGGGTCTTCGTGCATCTTTGCTTTGGCTATTTCTGCAAAGTTTCTTCGCTTTAGCTTCCCATTTCTGAAATTGTTTAGTCTCTGGTGCATTGGGTGGTCAGTCAGTCTTCTGAGTTTCTCTTATTGGAGCTGGGCTCTGCAGTCTCTTCTGTCGGCCATGGATTGCAGGTTTGTAATCTTTTCAAGTTCTACAATTGGCGTTGACTTCATGCCTCCTGTCATAACTCTCATGGCTTGGTTTTGGAGTTTGCTAACTTTATCGAAGTTCAACTTTGCTGCTGTTGTCCATGCCGCAATGCCATACTCGAGAACTGGTCTCACTCTTCCAGTGTACAGTTTCTTTAGAATGCTTTCGTCTGCTCCCCAGCTTGTGCCAGCAAGTTTCCTCATGATTGCCATTCTTTCTCTGGCTCTCATTCGGTTTCTCTCGATCTGTCTTTTCAATGTCATGCGCTGATCAAATGTGACTCCCAGATAGTTTGGGTTGTCGTTTGGCTGAAGGTATTTGCCGTTTAGACTTAATTTGGTGTTTTGGGGTTTGATTGATAGCGAGAAATTTGTACATGTGGTTTTGTCCTCGTTTATATTGACCAGCCATGAGTTCGCCCACTCTTCCAGCGATGTTAGGGCCTGCTGCATCCGATTTCTTGCTATGGTGAGATTCTTTTCAGAGGTCCACATAGCCAGATCGTCTGCAAACATTGAGCTATGAACTCTTCTTGGTATATTCTCTGTAATGTCATTTATATACACCAGGAAGAGTGTGGGTGACAGTACTCCCCCTTGGGGTACTCCCTGCTCAAGTGTCACCTTTTTGCTCATCTGCCCTTGTACTTGGACTCTGGCCGTTCTGTTTTTGAGGTAGTGGTTTATCCACTTGTACATTTTCCCACAAACTTCACTTCTTCTTAGCTTGACTCTAAGTCCATCTTTCCAGAAGCCAAATGAATGAATGAATAGATGGCACATCACAAATAAAACCTATGCAACCAACCAACAACTGGACCCATGTATATATATCACATAAAGTGAAAGAGATTGTAGGTGAAGAACCTAAGAAACAGTACACAAAGCAAGCTGTCAGTGAGAACTGGACAATTTTCAGGTAGCTTCATGGCAGAGGCCATGAAAACTGCAGCAGAAATTATAGTAGCAGATAAAAACAGAGACAGACGTGATACTCAAAACAGATGCACTGTCAGTGGTTACGGCACTGGGGAGCTAGAAAAATACAAACCTGAAGGAACTAAGAGTGATACTCTATAAACTATATCACAGGTTCAAGAAAGTTGTGATACAGTTGGTTCCATCTCATTGCAATATCTTTTGCAAGGAAGCTGACAGACTGTCAATAGAAGGTGGAAAGCTACTTTGACCTGATTTAAGTATAACATGAAGAAGCCAAGAGGTTTACCAGGTGTAGATATAGAAACAAGTAGGAAGCAGAGAACAGAGGTCATCAACCAAATGACTCGTATTACCAGCTCAACAGGTGGTTATTAATCTTTTTTTTTTAAAAAGCAATGATGGCGGTATCACAAGATGGTTTTGTCTTGATGATGTAACTTGCGCTGTATTTGGATTATAGTGAGGACGAAACTATGCTGGTCATCAACCCCACTCTCTAGTCCCAACCTATCTTGGACCAGTGGCAAGACATGTCAAGACGCCTGGAGGTAACTCAGGATGCATTCACTATGGTCACACCTTCCTTGAGACCAGGAGTCGCTTGAAAATTTTGGGATAGGTCGCTCACTGTTTCCATTCATCTCTTTGGGAGGCGAGCGCTTTACTCCTCGATTACAGTGACCGCCTTTTTGTTTGTATTTACTTTTGCGTCACACCACAACAGCAGCCTGAGATACCATCTGTTCAACAAACTAAGAATGGACACACCGATGAATGTGTCTGCAGCACTGACAAAATGACTGCTGAGCATCTGCTATAAAGGTATCCAACATATGAGCACAGAGAAAACATGTGTGACCATCACCAATGCTATTCCTGGACAAGCTCTATGAAGGATACCAATGGCCTCAGGCTAGCCACTGCTTTCTTTAGATATATTCAAGTTGATGTCTGAAGAAGGGCCAGTGTCGTATTTACTCTCACAATTTCCAACATCACAGTATATCCTTTTCATAAAGCACTGTGCCTGACCCCTACATTTTTTACCTGGCTCCTACATTTTTTATGTTGTTCCTACATTTTTTATGCTGTTCCTACATTTTTTATGTTGCTCCTACATTTTTTATGTTGCTCCTACATATTTTTTTTACCAGACTCCTACATTTTTTTTTACCAGACTCCTACATTTTGAACCTGGCTCTTAGTTCCTGAACTAATTTGACACGTCCTGGTATAGAAATACTTTTAATAACTTTTGTATGTTTTACACATCAGTCTGTGATCATAACATTTATTTCTGAATTGACTGACTGAAAGGCTATGTGTAATGGATAGTGATTGTTATGTTTCAGGCCTACCACTTTGACAGAGATGATGTAGCTCTTCCAGGATTCCATAAATTTTTCAAGAAACTGGAAGATGAGGAGAGGCGGCATGCTGAGATGCTGATGAAGTACCAGAACCTTAGAGGAGGCAGAATTGTGCTACAGGACATTAAGGTTACATTTTCGGTCAACATATTTGTATAATAATAAGTACAGTTCTAGATTTTACTTCAGCAGATAGGAGAGCCAAACACAAAGCCAATCAGGCTGAGAGGAACGCCACTGGAAGAGGTAGAGGTATTTACATACCTCTGAAGTATTATCAACAAGGAAGGAGGAACAGACGAGGATATAAAAACAAGGATACAAAAAGCAAGAGTTGTATTCAGAATAATGGAACTCCAAGGAAATAAGAAGGAAGACAAAAATAAGGAATTTCAATTCAAATGTGAAGCCAGTCCTGCTGCATGGAGTGGAAACCTGGAGGATGACCAAAGGCAATGACAGGAGACTGCAGGGTTTTGTAAACAGATGCCTGAGAAAGATTCTTGGTATAAAATGGTTTGACAAAGTTACAAACGACAGACTGTGGGAGAGAGTGGGACAAGGTAAATTGGAACAGGAAATCTTAGGAAGAAAGTGGAGATGGCTGGGTCATACATTAAGAAAGCCCCAGACCAGTATCACCTGGCAATCCCTGTCATAGAACTCCCGCAGGGAAGGAGAGGCATAGGCAGACCAAGGAACACATGATGAGATCTGGAGGTGGAAGGAAGTGGAAATGATTGCACAGGACAGAGCTGCTTGGCGAGTGATGGTTGATGGTCTATACACCGATGGGTGATAGAAGGTGAAAGAGAGAGATAGGAGAGCTAAGAGCAAGCAGGGGCATGTGAAAGATACTGATAAAACCCCCCCATCGCCAATCGGACGTCCGCGATCGTGCTCCCTGGAAGCAGGTTGTGTCGCAGCAGTCTGGCCAATAAGGTGGTGCTCAACACTGAAATCTTCTCAAGTATACTTCAGGACGTAAGAAGAGCTACTGTAACCAACCACCAAAGAAAAGTAATCAAAAGTTAAATTAACTTGAGTACGAGTGATGTCCACAAAAACTTCAGCATATGTGACATTTTAAATAAATGTTTAAAAACAAATAGCACATTTCCTTTAACCTTTACCACTAGATACAAAATGAACACAATTTCCCCTTTATCTGAATTATTTTTCAGGACGTCACGTCGTTTAACTATGGCTGCTACTTTGAGAGCCTGTAACATTTTTATTTGATGGTCTACTGATATGATTTGTTTGTGAGCAGAGAAATAAATGAATAAAGAATTTGTTGGTGTTATTGTTTTTGTTGTGTGTGTTAGTTTCTGAGATAAAAAAAATGAAAGCGATAGTGTTGATAAAAACAACACACTTAGACTCTCCCGCTTTCAGCATCCATTGGTTGAAAATTTGTATTTTTAATTCGCTGAAAATGGGTTACCGATGTTTGCTTTAATGCCTATGTCTGTCACTTTGACTATAAACGTAATTATTGTATCTAGATAAGCAATCTAAACAGATCTACCTTAGAAAAATCTGTAGCAGTAACTTGACTCCCCCATCATTTCCAAATGTCTAAAACTAATTCCACGATCGCCATTGTTGTTATCTAACCGTACATTACGAAATCGGAACTCTCTACATTCAAAAGATCAGTATTGTTTAGACAACTACCAGCTATTGGCACTTCTCGATAAAAATTACGGTCACTTTGCACTGACTTGGGAGTCGTAAAGATTAATCAATGCTTTACTGTCATTCATTCACCCATTTCATCTCTTATATCCATGTAAAGCTTAAGTCCAACACTACAGCTGGCCCCTTTACAGAATGCCTGTTTCCGAACACTTGTAGCAATGGTTTTACATGATGGGATTGCTAACACCATGTTTTCATTATCTTTTGCAACATGCTTTGAATGTTATAGTGGACCTATTCTTTCCACCCCGGGTGCAATGGCAAATTTTATTGCTATTATTGTTGTTGTTGCCACTCGTACTTGAATTACGTACTGTTGACAACTTTGTTTGGTGGAGGGTTATAGTGGCTCTCCTCCCCTCCTTTGGCATTCGTCCTGAAAAGGATGCTTCTGAGGTTGTGTAGTAGTTTACTGCTGGACCGCAATATCTGCGCCTTTCAGTATGACACATCCAATTTCAGCACGTCATTTTTGGAACCAGGTTTGCCGTCTGCATTCGACCCTAATCTCTTAGCAAGACTGTCTGGTTGCAGTTTGTTTTCAGGGCCAGCACATGGGTCTTGGTCAATTATGAGCCACTGACCCTATTGCATGCAGCAAGTTGTGATTCGCTAGCTGCTGCCAGCTCCTTCATATTGATATCTTCAGCCCCATCTCTCATATTCCAAGGCTTATTTTAGAAGGTAGATCAGGATCCTCCTGGCTGTAGTAGAATGCGAGGCTCCTCAGTAAGCTCGCCAGTATGTGGATCATAGTGCCAATTCTCACCTCGTCAGCCAGACTACCATGAAACAGCCTATTTCCAGGTAGAACTGCTTGGAAGTGAGGAAAAAAATGGCACCTTTATTTAAGCAGGCACAGGTTGAGGTTAAAACACTCACATATTTGGACACTGCTAAGGGATCAAGATGATGAGCAGTGCATGAGCTGCAGCAGTCAGTGACCCAGATCCACCAAGACCCTTCTCCACCTCCACGGGGTGATCCTGGATAACAGAGCAGACTGGCTAAGGAGAAGGCATCAAAAAGAGAAGAGTAATATGGTACCCAAAAATGTCAAGTTGAAGTCGGATGTGTTGGACCGAAAGGTGCAAATATCTCAGTCAAGCTGTAAACTATGACACAATGCATTCCATTCTCCGGAATACATCCTGCTACTTGCAAAGCCCTTTTCATGGCTTGGTAGCGGAAGCTTGAGAATGAGCGAAGGAGAAGGAGGACACTGCTATAGATACCTTCATCTTAATTGTCCTACCATTTCATTTCCTGTGAAACATAAAGCCTCAGCTGTTGCGTCACACTGATCTAACAGAAATTGGTTTTGTAAAAAATGTGATTTCTCTGTTCTAAAACAGCAGCTGTCATCTTCTTTTCTCTATAATAATTGTCAAGTTATTTCTCTGATTTCCTTATTGATGTTTCTGTTGTATCATTTGGCCCTAATTTCTGTATAAGCATTAATTTATGAGCATTCTTGATAGTTTTGTCCATCACAAGTGATGAAGACCACTCTCTTTGTTCAGCCGTGTGGACAGTCGTATCTCTTGCTGTGTCCGCTGAAATGGGTGACTTGCGCGGAGATTTGGATTAAAGTGAGGAAGAAACTGCACCTTTTGTCAACCTCACTCACAGAGCCTAAGCTACCTTTTGCCAGTGGCAAGACATTCATCGAGACGACTGGAGATAGCATAGGATGCAGATTTTGCCTCAGGGTTACCACCGAAGCCTTTCCGTAAACATGTAACCCGCAGGGTAGAAGAAAGGTGGGAAGGCATCTAACGCAGTTTGTTGTGCCTTTTCGATAACCACAAGAGGTCGTATGGACAACACTCAGCGTGTGAGTGAGTCTGGCATCTCTCCCCAGCTGTATTCAGCTCATCATAGTAGCATCTAAAATTGCCACACGCCAAATTCGTGAAGGTGAACCAGCAGAACTAACCCGTGAAATACAACATAGGCATAAGCGTAGTGCCATTCAGCCGGCGTCCAGACCAGGATAAACGGATGGAAGAAATCACAAAAAAAGAACGAAATAACAAGTCCAGACGGAAAACAACTCCACGTATCCGTGAACACAAGTGTAAGTCGTCGACTAGTGTGAATTCCAGGCAAATCCGTGGTCTGGCGGCATCCATAATGATCCAAAACAGTAGAGAAATGTAGACTCACAGCCAGTTGCGGCGCCATCTTTGCCAGGTGCATTCAAGCTGATTTATTTTGCTTTCCATGTTCATAGCTATATTATTGGAAAGATCCAACATTTAAGTTGAACATTTTAAGTATTCCACAACATTGCATTTTTGAAGGCATCTAATGCTAGTGTAAGCTTTATTAAATTTCTGTGTTCTCTGTTATCCTTACCGAGTTCTCTTGTCTCATTCATTTATATGGGTACATCTTTATGCTGACCTATCTTTCCTTTGCAGCCTTCTCTTTTCCCTGGCTTCATCTGTCTTGAATAGGGGTCCGTAAAATTTGAAATGAACTAAGAATTTATGCATTTTAAAATGTAAATATTTTAACCATGCCATTTTATGGTTTGTGCTACACCATGTTTTTTGATTGCCTGATAAAATCCCTGCAATAACATAGTTGTAATCATCCATATTTTTAAAAGGATAATATTAAATTATATTTGACAGAAGCCAGATACAGATGTGTGGGGAAGTGGGCTTGAAGCTATGATGTCTGCTCTAAAGCTTGAAAAACATGTCAACCAGAGTCTTTTAGATCTACACAATATTGCAGAGACCAAAAATGACGTACAGGCAAGATATTTGTCTTGTTTATGTATTTACACTGCATAAGCTAGCTATTCCACATCGTGCCTTTCTGTGCTTTCAAATAATTGTTCTTCTTAGTCACTCCTCTTCTACCCTGAGGTATAGATATTTTCAGTCTATACTTGTAATCAATTTTATAGACACACAGAGAATTGACCTTTTTGTGTCCCTGCATTATGGACGGAAAGAATTAACTTTCTTCATTTGTAGAAACTTTCCTCATTTCTTCATATATAGAAGCACAGGTCCAACACTGAATTGCTTTCTCCTAATCAGCATTTAGGAAAATCTGATTCCAGTCATTTGCAATGCAGCTCTATTGCAATGGTTTTTGCATGGTTAGGTTCACAATCCCATGTGCAACCTTCCCCGGACATCCTTCCAGTTTATTACAGAGCCTTATCCATGCAACCATCCTGACAGATTCAACTAAATTAAAAGTATTCAACACTCGAATAGCAGTTACAGGGGACCTAATACCTGCAACTGTCTCATCATCATTTATCCATCCAGGTCCCCTCGGGGCGTAGGACAGCAAAGATACTCTTCATCTGTTTCCATTCTGTATTGTCTTCTTGACTTCCACCCACAAAACCCTGACCAAAATGACGTCATTCTTGACCGTTCGCTGCCTCTTGGCCTCACTCGCCTCTTTCACAGTGGATTCCAATATAGCGCATGTTTGGTTATACTGTCTGACTTCTCTCTTAGAGTGTGTCCTATCCATTCTCACTTACTATCTAAAATTTTCTGCTGTATTGGTTTTTGCTGTATTTTTTCCCATAGATCTGTGTTTGCCATTACGTCTGGTCATTAAATGCAAAGTATGCGATGAAGATACTTGTTAGCGAAAGTCTGCAGTCTGGATGTAACACCCTTAGTCACATGCCATGTCTCAAAACCATATAGCAGGACCGACTTTACATTTGTGTCAAACAGCCTAATTTTATTTTCAATGGAAAATGTTGCTGAGTTCCATATTGGGCAAAGATAGTTGAAAGCAAATCTGGAATGGCTACTGTCATCAATATCTTTTCAGTTTCCTGTAGAGAACAGGACTAACAAATACATGCCATGTCCTCTTGTCATGAGTCATGCACTCTAGCTCTGTCCAAGTCTATCCTGTTTCTATTGTTTGTCTCAGGGTCTTTGGTCTACCACCATTTGTCTTGCCCTGGTTATTCCAGTGACTTGTAATGCTGTAGGGCCCAAGATGCAGAAGGAACTAATAACTGGCTGCTTGTATCAGGGTCAGTGACCCGTAACTGACCAAGTGGTGGCCCTGGAAACAGACAACAACATCAAAAATATCTTGCTGAAATTGGATGCATTGGACTGAAAGGTACAGATATCGCAGTCTAGCTGTAACCTATGACACAGCGTTACAAATGTCCTTTTCATGACGAATGCAGTAGTAGTAGTAATGCTATCAGCTGGTTTTCTTAATGTGTGGCCTATCCAATTTCTGGCTGGGTTTTTTTCCAACATTTCTAGATTATAAATCTTACCATACCATTTCAACCTTTCTATCTTGCACAAGTACCCATTTATGTTGTCTGTACCTTTTTGGTTATTGTATTTGTTCTTCATGTTTCAGAACTATACAATAGGCCTGACTTTGCATTGAAGTTGAAGATATTTATTTTTGTTGGACTTAATTTCTTCGATTTCCATATATATCCCAATGGGGTGAGAGTCCATCTTGCTACTGGCTGTAAGCGTTGGACCTAAATTTTTTCTGATTTCCATATTCATCCCAATGGGATGAGAGTCCATCTTACTACTGTCTGACTGGCAGCTAAAAATAGCTCGTCAACATATTTTTCAGAACAAATATTTGTAACATTTTGTTCCATTTTTGTACTAAACTCATTGGCTTGTAGATAAAATGTGGCATTATAATTTTGGTACTTATACATATCGACTCATGACATGCCTCATCATAGAAATTAGTCTCTTTTCCCCCACAGCACGGAGTACATTATTAAAGATGTGCAACAGCTAATTGGTTTTGGCCCACTGTATCGGAAACCGGTGGTATGTTTGAACAGACTTGGTACATTATCCAACCTATGCTAGGATAGTGTCAAATGTAAAGGTAGCCCCATAGCATACACTGCCATTGGGGATAGTGTGTTAGAGAATTCATAGGTATCCGGTGTAATTTTTTTCTGAGGTGAGATGACCAGTTCCCTTTTTGCAGCCTTGTCTTTCTTAACTGTAAGTCGACAACTCATTTACTTCTTATGTAAAAGTTGCTCATTATTTTTTCTAATTGAGTTTTCTCTAATTTGATTTGTTTTTATTTTATGACTTGGAATTGTGGTGTTCAGGCAGTTAGGTGTATACCTGCAGCCAGGTAACTGAAAGCTATATGTAGCACTGTATTTTTTTAATTACCATTTTTATAATTCCTGTCTGGTGGAAGATAGGTTGGCATATTGGGTAGTAATTTCCATTACTTTTATAATTTTGCTCAAGCAACAGCTAATAACCTACTCTTAGAAATTTTCAACTGTCAATGGTTTTTTCAATATGCACAGCATATACCCTGGATTTTCGAGTTTTTTTCTTCAATTTCCACTTGCCCTGAGACCAGAAATACAAAAATCCAGACATGTTAATGTCTCTTTCCAGGTAGCCGAAGGCATCTGCTAAACATAACAGGTATTGGTATTTTAAAACTTCTCTTGCGGCTTACTAGGCCTGGGGGAAGGTACAAATAATTAGGGTAGATTTTTAACTTGAATTTTTTATATTCGTCTGGGCAACCGCCGTTAAACTTACTCTTTTCAATTTCTAATTGCCAAGGGATTTTTAAAAATGTGCTCGACACTGAACATAAGAGTCCGATCCCATTACCAAAAGATAAGAGATATTTTTACCAGTAGATGCATGTAAAAAATCTGTCTTCACTGTGATTTAGAACCCGCGACCTCCGGCACCCAAGGTGGACACCTTGCCTCGAGACCACTGAGCCCTCCACCTCAGAGACCAGGGGACGTTTGAAACTTGTGGGAGTAAAAATCCACCGGTTCACACTTTCCTTTCTTGAGAGACAAGCGCCTTTACCTCTCAGATATGACATTTGGAGTAATTCTATTTACAGCTTGGGTTTAACCATTGAATCCTTTACACTAACATTGTGGTTCTGAAATGTCACATAATAATAATGTTCGCTTAGCCAGTTGCGGGGATCGGCCACATCCATGACCCACTGCTGTGGCGTGGTTCCAGACCTCATCCAGGGCGGAGGAGGAGGAGGTTGATATCTACTGGAGCCATACTATGCTGGGAAGGCCTCTTTTGCACCTCCAGCCGGTCGGTGGGAGACTTTTGGCACTGAGGAATGACTTATGTAGTATCTTGTGGGCCGGGGTTTCCTGGTCCGGCCTTACAACATGACAGAACAGAGAAATTTTGCGTCGGTCAAGTGTTTCTGAGATTGAGTGGAGGCTTATTTTAGCAGAGACCTATTTGTTGCAGATGTAGTCATGCCATCGGATGCCTAAGATACGCTGCTGGTTGCGCATGTGGAAGGCCACCAGTCTCGGCATGTCATGTTTCAGCAATGTCCCGGTTTCGCAGCCATAAAGTCACAGCTGTTGCAGATTCCTGATAAAGAAACTATTGTAAAGTAACCGCAGATTCTGGACATGACCGTCACATTATTAGAGTCTAGGAGAGCTTGACACAATCAGCAGGCCTGCTGGTCACAGGAAAAGGACACAGGGAACTTTGGTTCATCTTCTTGAGTTTTGCCTATGCGGCTTCTTTTGTGGGTTTTAATCCAGTGCAAGTATGGTTATTGTGTCAGGATTGATTTCTGTGTCATGTTTTCTATCCATCTTGACTTTCTCTTCCTAATCTTTAGCTTAATTAGTTTGTTTCATGTTCCTTGACAAAGATTGTTTGTTATTACCTCTGGTCATCTAATAGGACACGTGCAACAGAGACATCTGTTGATGAAGGTCTGTAGTCTTAATGTGATACTCTTGATCAATTGCCATGTTTCTGGGTCACATAAGTAGGATCATTTTGCAATGGTATTAACCATTACGACCGACTCAGGATGCAGCGCAAAGTGATGGCGACATCTTTATCAAGACGCGCATGTCGACAGTGTTTGAATTACGTTATCCATGCATTGTGACGGCCATTTTAATCAAATACTGTTCTTTTCTTCTTCTTCTTCGTTCGTTCTCAATCTCCCACTACCAAACCCTGAAAGGGCTTAAGTAGCAGAATGTAATCCAGAGAACGGAATGTGTTGTTTTGTAGTTTACAGCTTGACTGCGATATTTGCACCTTTCGGTCCAACACATCCGATTTCAGCAAGCATTTTTTGAGTACCGGGTTAGCATTCCGTCTTCGATCCCTTCTCCTTAGTCAGTCTGCCCTGCTGCAGCCTGTTATCCAGGATCACCGCGTGGAGGTGTAGAAGGGTCTTGGCAGCTATGGTTCGCTGGCCCTGATGCTAGCAATCAGCTATGGGTCGCTGACCACTGCAGCTCATGAGCTGCTCAGCATCTTGATCTCTACTATTCTTTTGATTGTAGAGAGTTCCTTCTTTCGTAATGTATGGTTAGATACCAGCAGTGGTGAACGTGGAATTAGTTTTAGGTGTTTGAAAATTATTTCTTCTATTTTTTGCTTGGATTTGATTTACCCATTGTTGAGAATAGGGGAGTTTTACGGATTTTTCGGAGGTTTAGATTGTTTATTTAGATACAAAAATTACGTTTATAGGCGAAGTGACAGACATAGTCATTGCGGCAAACATCGGTAATCCGTTTTTCAAAATACAACTGCCTACAAGAACAAGAGGGCATAGCTACAAATTAACCAAAGAAAGGTCCAGATTCGATATTAGAAAATATCTTTTTAGTCAGAGAGTGGTGAATCCTTGGAATGCATTGCCACAGGAAGTAGTGGAGGCAGGGACAATTAATACATTTAAGAATACATTAGATCTGCAGAGCTCTTAGAGCAAGGTAATGTAAATGAAACTGACTGTTTACAGACTGCAGAGTCTTCTAAACCAGTATAAAGACATAAAGTATTATTAAGTTCACCCAGACAGCATAATCTTGCAAATTGTGTCGTCCAATATTTGCTCCTTACAAAACATGCAGCTATCTATGCAGTTGACTTCTAACAGAAAGCCTGGGTCAAAGTACTTTGTGTGGTTTTGCAGTGATGGTTTTGTGCCAACCTATTTTACATGGATGATGTTGCTAGCCCCTTGTAGAACCCTATTCAGTTGGCTTTTATTTAGAACATGCTAAGAAGGTTACAGGTGCGCTATTCTATACTCCGAAGCATGTACACATGTAAAAATCTTCTTTGGGACCACCATTATCTGTTTATAATACCAATAATAAAACCTTCCATGATGTGTCACACAATTCTGCATGCCTGGTGCCATTAGTTTTGCCGATTGAAGAAGTAATATTAACAGGTCAGGTCATCCCGTAACTGGTGAGGTCTTTGGGGCACATATGAAGACATCCTCACCACGCCACCCTTCTCTGTCAGCGGCCGCTGCCTGTGACTCTTCCGGCTAGAGATTGGTCCATTCATTTATGATGTCCTCCCATCTCTTTTTGGGACAGCCTCTTTGTCGTCTGCCATGCACATTTCCGTGGAGGATTGTATTTGCAAGACCATTTGATCTCGATATGTGACCGTACCAAGCGAGTTTTCTTCTTTTGGCAGTTGCCAAGAGGTCTTTAAAAGGCCCTTTTGCTGTTGTAATTCTATCTCGTATTTCCTCATTTGTAACTTGATCTTTGTACGCGACGTTTAAAAGTCTTCGGAAACATCTCATCTATAAGGCCTGTATCCTTCGTTGGAGGTCAGCTGTAACTGTCCATGTCTTACAAGCATAGAGGAATATTGACAGGACCAGTGTACGCATTAATCTGATTTTTGTGCATAGTGCTAACCGTTTATCTTGCCAGATTTTGTTACGCCGTGCAAGCGACGCTATTGTCTGTGCTATTCTGGCCAACGCCTCACATTTTGATCCTTCATCACTGACAATCGACCCTAGATATTTAAAACGGTCAACCACTTCGAGTTCCTGACCGTTAGCTTTTATCCTGCTCTTGAAGCCCTTGGCGTTGTTGGTCATTAATTTTGTCATATATATTAACAAAGATGGAGAAATAGTAGAGAGTAAAGATGTTAATGGCAGGATAAAAAAAGGTTTTGAACTCACTTTACCCAATATGGAGCTTAGCGCCATTCTTTATGTAATATAATATTAGGCTGTTAAACACTAATGTAAAATCTTCCATATGATGGAAAATAGCTCATAGAACTGACTTCACTGCACCAGGGAGCTCCCAATCTGCTCAGTCCCTTTCATTGTAGAAACTGCAGATGACAGAGCATGAATTCCGTAGCTTCCACATGACTACGAAACATCAATAGTTATTGCCCATTTGCGAGCGATCATGGCCACAACATCAGACAGTTTTGTCTTAATAATGTGATGTGCGCTGTATTTGGATTATAGTGAGGGAGGGAATGCGCTGGTCATCAATCTCTCTCTTGTCCCGAATTACCTTGTATCAGTGGCAAGATTATTGGTCGAGATGACTGGAGGTAACTCGGGATGCAGGCACTCTGGTCTTACCTCCCATAAGACCAGGAGATCGCCACTGTTTCCGTTCATCATTGTGAGAGGCGATTGCCTTAACCTCTTGACTACAGCCACCCCCAAACACATCAAACTATTGCATGAGAACTATGTCTTGAAAATAAGAAATGGGGTATGCAATAATTGCAATATAATATTTTGTGTACAGCAACAAAAGTAATGGCTATATCATACAATTTTTTTGTTCTATTCTAGTTTGAAGACTTCTTGGAGGGTGAATTTCTGAAAGAACAAGTAGAATCCATAAAACAGATCTCTGACTATGTGACACAGTTAAATCGTGTTGGGTCTGGCTTTGGAGAGTACATATTTGATATAGAAACATTACAAGAGCACAAGTAGAAAATGTTTAATAATATTAAATGAATGTTTATTTCTTTTCCATATCATTAACATTTCTGTTGTGGTAAAGTCTGTTGATTGAAAAAAATTGTCCGCACTTAGCCATTTCCAGCCATGAATAATTTTGTGTCTTTCCTTTCGGGCCAAGTGCTGGAATTCTGTACATCAAAGTTTTATTCAAAATAAAATAAATTGATATGAACAAATTGAGCTATAATTGGTATCTAAACACTGTAAGATTCATAATTAAACTATCTATGATAAGAAGTATTCATAATAACAATTATATATTAGTATGAAGTGCTAAATGGTATTAAGGTGAAAATTGGGGAAGAAATATAATTTGTGTACTCTCCACATGTCTGTTCTGTTGATACATCCATCAACTCAGTTATATATACCTTTCTTATTGTGTCCCAGTTAAAAGTCTGAATTAGACATGTGTTGAATATTCATGAATAATCCAGATGCATGTGATCATTGGTTTGATCAAATAATAAATCATATTTCAGTTCTTGAAATCCTGGTATTCAAACAGGCATGCTAATGTCTGTTGCCAGGTAGTCGAATGTTTTGGCCATACGTAGTAGGCATTTTAAACTTTCTGCGGCTTACTACGCCTGGGAAAAGGCACAAATAATTTGGGTACATTTTTAACTAGAATTATTGAATTTTTGTTCGAGTAGCAGCCGTTTAGCCTACTTTTTTCAATTTCTAATTGCCAAGGGGCTTTTAACGTCCTCGATACTGAACACAGGAGTCTGATCTCACTACCCAGAGATCAGGTGACGTTTTACCAGAAGATCCACGTTAAAAAAATCTTTGGAACCCGCGGACTCTGGCACCCAAGGCGGACACCTTACCTCGAGATCACTAAAATATAAGACAAATTTTCATTGCAGAAAATGCCACAAGTTTTATTGATCTCCATGTTGGTAAATACAGTTCGGCCGGAAATAACTATATTAAACTAAAGTTAATCTAAACCTGAAATTTCACAAACTAAATGACAAACCGCAATACATGTGTTTGAAGTCGATTGAATTGCGCGGATATTTATGTTTTGCACGCGGTCGACATTGACCGTTGTAACCTGGAAAAGGTTAGTGTTGCTTCTTGACTGGGGCAAGTTGTGTAGTCTGATGCGTTTTATATTCAAAAGTACATTGAAGAGTAAAATAAACACTCATTTCTTGTTAGTGCCATGTGATATTGATTTAATTTTTGTTTCTTATAGATTATAGTTTTACTCTAACGTGTATCCTACCCATACCCAACCCTCATTAATTGCCTTTTACGACATGTTGCAGTGTTATTATTCTTTACTCAGTCCCTGGCAACACAAGAATGGCGATACTGTTTAGCCCAACATTTTATCTATGAACATTACACATGGAAAGTCGTAGTAAATTGTCTAACAGAAGGAAATGGTAAATGTGTCCAAAATGACCTTCTTGTGTTATATATTATGTCGGCTGTGATTTTTGGTAAAAAAATTGTTACAGAGTCTGAATACCATGTTATTCCATCACATGTGCTATAATGTATGAACAGTGATATTTGGTCACAAATTTTTGGTGAGACTCTAGTCTCATGTTCTTCTATCTTCTGTGTTTTAATATATATCATAAGTGATATATGGCTGTTGCAGAGACTGAATTTCATGTTTTTCCTTCTCTTGTGCTTTAATGTATTGACATGACATTTAGTCAAAAACCAAAACTCTAACCACAAATATCAGGTTTTTCCATCTAAGGAAAATTAATATTTGGTTACAAATAACCTTAATGTTGTTATTCTAGTTTAGAAGACTCTGCAGAGTCTGTATACAACCAGTTTAATTTTCATTTACTTGCTCTAAAAGCTATCCACATCCAATCTATTTTTTTAATGCATTAATTGTTCCTGCGTCCACTACTTCCTGTGGCAATGCATTCCACTCTCTGGCTAAAAAATATTTCCTAATATCTAATCTGGACTTTTCATTAGTTAATTTTTAGCTATGCCCTCTTGATCTAGTTGGTAGTTGTATTTTGAAAAAAAACTTGTTATAGTCTAATTTATCCTTTCCTTTGATTATCTTATAAACCTGTATTGTCACCTCGAATTCTTCTCTTTTGATACACTGTAGGCTGGTTTTTCTGAGTCTTTCCTAATAACTGTAATTCTGGATTCCCCTATCAGCTGTATCGCTCTTCTGTGTATAATTTCCAGCATGTTTATATCTCCTCTATGATAAGGACTCACACAGTACTCCAATCTAGGTCTAATGCTTTATACAGTTTGACTATTACTTCCTTGATCCTATGTTTAATATTTCTTTTTATCATACCTAACATTGCATTTGCCTTTTTCCACTGTTACCTGGACTTGCTCACTCACTTTACCTGTATGATCTATTATAACCCATAGGTCACTTTCCTTATATATCTTTATTTGATGGTTTTGTCCTTCTGCTTCCATTTTATGGTGTTATTACATCCATATTTGATGGTGTCATTTTGTCGATTTATTTTGACATTTCTCTTAGATGAGATACATTTTCCAGTAGTAAAACCTCACACAATATCAGCTTAACAGCTGCCAAACAGAATATAGAACCTATACTGCTGGATTGGCTTAATGTCAGCAGAACAAAGCTTGGTGACTGGAAACCTCAGAGATGCACCTTCCCCAGACCTAGAACTCTGCAAGAAGGAAGCCAACTTCTAACAGCCGAATAAAAATTTTAAAGGCAAACCAGGGAAAACATGGGGTGCCACGTGTTAATGGGACTTGATGGATTAGCAGAAAAAAGGATAGCCGGATCAGTTACCATTGTTATTGTCTCTGTTTGATGGTGTTCCCATTCCATGTGCTAGATCATGATGGTATAATCTCATTAGCTGAATGTTGGTAGCTATTGACATCCCATTGCCCCTCGGACTACAGCACACGTCATTCTCAGCAGATGAATCATGATAACGAAGGGGAGAATATGGATGCAAGTTCTGAGTATCCCCAAAAGGAGATGATGAAGTGTGTTGGGTGTCACAGGATCGTCATGCCCTGCCAGGGATGTAGCACACATTTCTAAGTTGGCCATCTCAGTCGGGCATGCCAGCTCATCTGTATTAATGGCACGTTTGGCATCCTCAGCCATCTGGAAGATTGCCACAAAGGAGGCAGAGATGCAATGTCTGCTGACCTGCATATCTTGGTCATCCATAGGGATTGTTGTACGAATGCCCACAATGAATAGGTTCACTCTTTTGTGCGACCTGAAAAGGACGTTAAGTGTTGGGTTGCAGTTAACTTTCCTCACATCCCGAGCGTGCGGATGAATGTTGACCGTGTTCCTCCAGGCGGTTGTGCTATGCCTGGCTTCATCTGCGTATGACTCACTACTACGGGGATCATGTCAATCATATTAGCCATGCTGCCATGTAAACAGCCTATTTCCAGGGAGGGCTACGAGGAAGAGGTGAGGGTCTTGGCCAGTATATTTTGCCTGTCCCTGACTAACATGTCTGATCAGTATGTTGTGCCTGACCAAACATTAGTCTTCCTCCCCATCCATGAGGATACTTGAAGACAAACAGCAAAGGATGAGACAGGACTGCATTTATCCCATGGATTGGGGATGAACTAGCTGGTGAGTTTTGCATCTACGTCTACAGGGCTCCACTTCCTCAGTCCGTTACTCTCACAAGTATCTGCTCGACTTGGCTGACCCTGCCTGGAGTAGAACTGCCAGCATTGCTCCTGGGATCATTGGGTGTGCAAGCTGT
Source organism: Ariolimax columbianus (assembly GCA_036924085.1). Lineage (NCBI taxonomy): Eukaryota > Metazoa > Mollusca > Gastropoda > Stylommatophora > Arionidae > Ariolimax > Ariolimax columbianus. The sequence continues at coordinate 28,768,665 of JAVGWX010000017.1, forward strand.
CCAACCTCTGCAAGGTAGGCTTACATATGGAGAGCCATGGGCTAGAAGATGTAAAAGAGTTCAGAAGCTCTATAAGGCCAAGAAGCATTATCAAATGGTGTACAACTGAATACATAGAATATATTAGTGGTTTCCCACCTGAGATCCACAAAGAGTTTTGTGAGTTGGATTCACGAAGATTTGTCTATGTTTGTAATTTCATAGGCGTGGAAATAGAAAATAGTTTGTAGAACTGACTTCATTGCACCTGTGCTCAGTCCATTTCATTGCTAAAAGTGCTGATGGCGGAGCACAAATTCCGTAGCTCCATAAATTTTCCCCTGACTTTGTCCAGTACTCATTCACAGCTGGGTCAACTAGAGGAATTGGTTATACCATGAAAAAACATGTGATGTGCAGTCAATCAAACTGAGTACACCATGATTGAGTTTACTACGTTGGGATTGAAAACCAAACAACCACGTAACGAAATCTGAATATGGGGGTGGGTGTGTTATATTATCATAGGCTGGCAATCAACCCTTAGGATATAAGATTGTGCCATTCTGCGGTCTCTGAATTAGTTATGGATGATTACTGATATGTAGTTTTGGAAATATTATACTCTTTACAAACATTTCTTGATATTCCTTAATTTGCGAATTAATAAGGGAAAAATGTGATATTTAATTACAGATCAGATCTTTCATTTTAAACATCATTGATATTTTTTGGCCAATTATTCCTTTTGATATGACCTATTATGATGTACAGTTATAATTACAGTATAATGCTATAGCATGCTTTATTTTCAGAAGTTATTACAACAAATGTTTGTTTCAAAACTTTCATTTAAGTTTCTATATTTGTTGTATATAATTTGAATAAAATCCATTTTGCTTGATAATATTTGGTTTGCTAAATTATAACATGAAGTCCTTGAATATGCTTACAAAAATTAATGTAGATTTGATTGAAAGGAGAAACTTACAATCTTGTCTTTTTTTCTGTCCTGTTTTTTAAATTTTTGAGCGTTCTGTGTTCTTTTTCAAAGCTACTTGTGCTGGCTGAGCTAACTCTTGACGGCATTACTTTGGTAGCAGATTACAATATCTCTTTCTTATTTTTCGAGGCGTACTTGAGAAATTTGGTGATGGTTATCCTGACTAGTGCAAAACAAGGCTTCTCAGTAAGCTTGCCACAATTGATATTACAGTGTTGACCCAGACCTCGTTGGCCAAACTGCCATGACAACCTATTTCCAGTAGCACAAACAAGAAAATGAAGTGAGGTCTTGATCAGTATGTTTCATCTGACCCTGATTAATATTTGCTTTCTATAAAAAATAAAATATTAATTTTTACAATTTAATCATTTTTTTAAATCCTTGTTATCGTAGTTTATTTATAAATAAACTAAAATATTACTGAATCGTTATAGAAATAGTCTTTTTATGACATTAAAATTTAATAATGAAATAACATCATCGCGCTTTGTTGTTTTCTTAGTCATTGATTAATTTCATTATCATCATGTGTCATTGCAGCACAGTTCTCTTTGAGATTTTTCTGGCTCTTAGGAGGGTGCCTAACCTGGTTTGGGCCTCAAAGAGTAATGTTGGGGGGGGGGGGGGGGGGGGGGGGTTATCCAACACCAGACTACCACCTGCTAGAGACCATAATTTGTTGTGAAGTGTGAGATTTATTTTTGATTATGTCAGGATAACTTTATTACAGCGAATTTCATTTGTTTGTGTTATGTGTGTGTGTATAAGAGATTGAGGGGGCGATTCCTCGACATCAGACTACCACCCTCCAGGCGACCTGAATGTGTTTTAGTAATGCATGTTCCTTGAGAGAATCCCAGGACCTCTTAATCCTAAAAAACACTTCTATGAATGTCGTAAAGACAGCTAAAGAGAGTTGTGCATGAAACTAATGACGTCATCATGTAAAAGAAATTGCTACAGAAACCACAATTGCAAATTGCTTTGGTGCACGCTTCCTGAAGGAGATGTTTGTCTCACTAGTTTCTACTGGCAGAGGCGCGCCATTTTCCACCCCAGACCATAGTCAATTGGGTGATATCAGGACGCATAAACCAGTGCTTGGATGCATGTGTGTATCTGTATGTACCTAACCTAGTGTTTCAGTGATGCAAAAGTGTTTCATGTCATTTGGTGATCCTCTCGTTGATCCTTCCTGTCATGGTTAGGTGGTTTCCAAAATGTTTTCTCTTTTTTTATTTTTATTTTTTTTTTTGGTACTCTGTCCGGTTTCGAAGGCTCTGTTTTACTTTCGATTTCCAGGCATTGGGGTGCCAAAAATTGGGAATTGGTATATTTATTTTTATGTCCACCATACTTTTATAACTCTCTTTAATTATTAAAAAAATATATATATATTTTTTTCTTTTGCCTTTTTTTTTTTCTTTTTCAAATCATCATATATTTGGTAAAGATAATGAGGATGCAATCAAATGATGTGTGTAAAGTTGATCTATGAAATGGAATGATTATGAGGATGCAAAAATATATATAAGCTTTAAATCAATTAAAATTAAGCATTGTATAAGTAAAATATCTGGCAAAGATAGCGCAATAACTGGCTGCGAGTCTACATTTCTCTACTGTTTTGGATCATTATGGATGCCGCCAGACCACGGATTTGCGTGGAATTCACACTAGTTGACGACTTACACTTGTGTTCACGGAAACGTGGTGTTGTTTTCCGTCTGGACTTATTTTGTTCTTTTTTGTGATTTCTTCCATCCGTTTATCCTGGTCTGGACGCCGGCTGAATGGCACTACGCTTATGCCTGTGTTGTATTTCACGGGTTAGTTCTGCTGGTTCACCTTCACGAATTTGGCATGTGGTGATTTTAGATGCTACTATGATGAGCTGAATACAGCTGGGGAGAGATGTCAGACTCACTCACACGCTGAGTGTTGTCCATATGACCTCTTGTGGTTATCTAAAAGGCACGACAAACTGCGTTAGATGCCATTCCACCTTTTTACCCTGCGGGTTACATGTTTACGGAAAGGCTTCGGTGGTAACCCTGAGGCAAAATCTGCATCCTATGCTATCTCCAGTCGTCTCGATGAATGTCTTGCCACTGGCAAAAGGTAGCTTAGGCTCTGAGTGAGGTTGACTAAAGGCGCAGTTTCTTCCTCACTTTAATCCAAATCACTGCGCAAGTCACCCATTTCAGTGGACACAGCAAGAGATACGACTGTCCACACGGCTGAACAAAGAGAGTGGTCTTCATCACTTGTGATGGACAACTATTATTAAGTAAAATAAATGATTCTACCGGTTGGCTAGAGAATCATCAGCAATGACTTCTCTTGATCGTCTAGTTTTAGAATTTCAAGTCAAGCGCTCGCTCAGGTATTTCATCACTAAAATTTGGAGCGCCTACTACCTTCATCTTTCGCTCTCAAATAATCACATCTATTTTTCTCATAGGGAAGGAAGACTAACGTTTGGTCAGGCATAATATACTGATCAGACATGTTAGTCAGGTTCAGGCAAAACATACTGGACAAGACCCTCACCTTGGCTTCCCTTCCTGGAAATGGGCTGTTTTCATGGCAGCCTGGCTAATAAGATGAGGGATCGATGTGATCCCCATAGTAGTTAGTGACACGCAGATGAAGCCAAGCACAGCACAGCCACCTGGAGGACCACAGTCTACCTTCATCAGCACGCTCGTGATGTGAGGTAAGCTTCGACAACCTCTACTTAACGCCCTTTTTAGGGTGCGCAAAAGAGTAAATTTACTCATTTTGGGCATTCAACAACAACTTCCCTCATAAACTTTATAATCTGTCTGGGGCTTCATACAATTTATACTTTAATTGGGTTGGGGAGAACCATACAGTTTTTCTGCTCCTCTTGTGGAGCCAACACACTTGGAGAACATGTTACGTCTTTTGATGTGACCAAAATATCTTAAATGTCTGATTCTATTCATTGATTATCTTTGCACCCCTAATTTCTTCCAAACTACCACATTTGTTTTCTTGACTTTCCAAGAGATTTCTCCAACTATTTGTTTATTTGTCCATGTTTTTAAACCATAAAGTAAAGTATGCATACGAAGTGCGATTGAAAAAATAACTGGATTAGCAGACATTGTGAGTGCTGTTAGTAAATGTAATGTGCTTGCAGTGATTTTATGGCTCGAAGTAAGTTGCCCTGGGGGCACTGATTGAAGCGGTAGAGAGATACAAGAAACAAGAAAATGACCATCCAAATAGGGTAGACACTTGGAGGCAAAAGAGAAGACTGAACCAATTGTCCCCACTTGATGTAGCAGAAGAGGAAAGCCATATTCACCATCTACCAGAGAAGATAGGAAAATAGGTTTTTTTGGACCACCACCTTGGGAAAATCTTTGCCTGCCAGTCATAAAAACACACCTGACAGAAAAGGCAGCCATCAAGGAGACTACACCTAATATCCTGAAGACGTGCCTTGGAAACAATCTCTAGGTACCCAAAATCTGCAGTCCTGGTTTATACGGATGGATCAGCATTAAAAAATACCTCTTTTGCAGGGTATAGTATCTATATGAAATACCCGGAAGGGTCCATATATTATATGAGTTTTATGATTCATGCGGCAAAAACCGTTCAAATGATGAAGCGGAGACTGAGGCTATAAAAACAGCAGTTGAGATTTTGCACCAACAGCTTCACTTGGGCGAATTGTTGCGGATAGATTTTGTGATTTTTAGTGACTCCAAGTTGGTTCTGGAGGTGCTGAAGAACACCCCATACAAAGAAAAGGAGATATTCTTGGTGGGGAGGGCGATCAACATCATCATCACTGCCCATAGGATAAATGTCAAATTGTAGTGGATCCCTGGACATAGTGGACTACTAGGGAACAAGATGGCTGATAGATTGACAAAAACAGGAGCCTCGAAACAACAATTGGATAGACCCTGCAGTAACCACACAGTAAAACGGATTATTTAGAATAATACTCTGGAAATTTGGATGAACAGGTGGACAACGGGAACAACAGGTCGCAATGTATTTAGCAAAATGTCACAGCCAAAACATAACGATGATATAAATAAACTACATAGAAGAGATCAAAGTCTCGTCTTTCAGTTCCGAATAGAACAACTAGAGTCAATAGCCACTTGAACCGCATCAATACCCAGGACTGGCCCTTGTGTAGACATTGCTCTCATCCGGATGAAACAGTTTGACACCTACTCATTGAGTGCAAGGCGCTTGCAGACATAGGGAAAAGATTCTTACAAGCACTGCAGACAATTGCCAACACACTGTACGGAGCAGTGAAACAACTAAAGAATACCTGTATCTATATAAGAATGACATTAGGATGCCAAGAGCAGGCTTGCTCAGCAGCTATAGGATAACAGCAACAACATATTCCCAAGAAAGGAGAAGCTCTTGATCTGTTCCAGTATTTGATCATCTTAATAATGATTACTTCTTCCAGTACATCTTCATTAATTTATTAGCTACCTACGTGATTCTTAATATTCTTCTATAAAACCACATCTCTATAGTTTGCAGTTATCATCATGTTTCGTTTTTTAAATGTCCATGATTGACATATATATATATATATATATGACAGTAGCCAGCGGATCATAGTTTGTTGCTTGCATCATGGTCAGCGAACCACAACTGACCAAGACCCTATTCCCCATCCAAGTGGCAGTCCTGAAAATAGGCTGCATTAGTGTAGTCTGGCTAAAAGATAGAGATTGCAAAGGGAAGGCAAACCTAGTACCCCACAACAACAACAAAATCTGATAAAGAATATGTCGGGCCGAAAGGCACAGATATCGCAGCCTTGCTGTAAACTACGACACAATGTACTTCTCAGGAAAAACGTTCAAAAATAAGTTGCTGTTCTCACGAGACGCTGATTTTGAACTGTGCATGTACAGTTCAGTTTTCCATCCACTTGTGCTGTGAAGCTGCATGGAAAGCTATGTAACTTCTGCTGTCTTAAGCCCGAACTGTTGTAGGAGCATGACGTATTCAACTCCCAAACGGCTTGTCTCAAGCCATGAAACCTCTTCTGTTGTAAGTGCACAGCACTAGTTGATATGGCAGCATCAACATGAGATGGCCGAGCCATTGCAATTTCTACTCAGAAATGTAGTCAGTTTTTTGGTCCTCATTTCTCCTTCTATCTCTTCTGGTAACACCAGAGACATTTAATTTCACACGTAGAAATGTTCCGCTTCTTATCCATGCATAAGGACGATGTCTACCATTGGTAGCAAAGCGTTTGAATAAATCTGCCGGCACCCAGTTGTTCCTTTATAACCAAGATAATGTTTGGGTGCATTGTAGCATTTATTTGTATTGAATTTACTGTTGTCCCATATATATATATATATATATATATATATATATATATATATATATATATATATATATATATATACATACATATATATATATAATTTAGTGGCTGTTGTTCTATTCACAAATAGAATATATACTTTTTGCTTGGAATTATTTTTCCTTTCTAGAAAACTATACTTACTTACGTTCCGTCCGTGTCCTGGGCACAAGATCATACATCATGTTTCCAATGTTCTACTTCTTCTTCGTTCGTTCTCAATCTCCCACTACCAAACCCTGAAAGGGCTTAAGTAGCAGAATGTAGTCCAGAGTACGAAATGCGTTGTGTCGTAGTTTACAGCTTGACTGCAATATTTGCACCTTTAGGTCCAATACATCTGACTTCAGGAAGCATTTTTTGAGTAGCGGGTTAGCATTCCCTCTTCGATCCCTTCTCCTTAGCCAGTCTGCTCTGTTGCAGCCTGTTATCCAGGATCACCACGTGGAGGTGTAGAAGGGTCTTGGCAGCTCTGGTTCGCTGGCCCTCTGGACTACATCCTGCTGCTTTAAGCTCTTTCAGGGCTTGGTAGTGGGAGATTGAGAACGAACCAAGCCAAGACACCCTGTAGCTATTCGACCACAATAATTTATTGCTGTATCAATAAGTTTGCCATGTGCAGAGCTGTGACCAGTGCTCTTCTTTGTTACTAATTTGAGAGTTTAGTAGGAAAGGCTTTCCTAGGAGAGACAGTTCCTGACAATTGACAACTGCTGTCTTAGAGGTAAGCTGGGGATAACCAGCCCCTTACAAATGTATTGTGAAGATAAATGCACTGCACCCAGAATACAGTGGAACACAACCTGCCTCACAACGACAACAACAAATGTCTTTGTTGGAAATAGTAATGTTGATGTCTGAAGGTGAATTAGAGTGCAGAAGACAGATTTGAAATAGTAATGTGGATGTCTAAAGGTGAATTAGAGTGCAGAAGACAGATTTGAAATAGTAATGTGGATGTCTGAAGGTGAATTAGAGTGCAGAAGACAGATTTGAAATAGTAATGACAATGTCTGAAGGGGAATTAGAGTGCAGAAGACAGATTTGAAATAGTAATGTGGATGTCTGAAGGTGAATTAGAGTGCAGAAGACAGATTTGAAATAGTAATGTGGATGTCTGAAGGTGAATTAGAGTGCAGAAGACAGATTTGAAATAGTAATGTGGATGTCTGAAGGTGAATTAGAGTGCAGAAGACAGATTTGAAATAGTAATGTGGATGTCTGAAGGTGAATTAGAGTGCAGAAGACAGATTTGAGACATTTTAAATAAGAAATAGTAAACACACAATAGTGTTTCTTCAATACCACCCATAATGCATTTGTTAGGTTTCAAAGCAAGATAAATAGCAAAATGATGGATTGACTGTGTTAAAGAAAGCGTACAAAGTCATGGATTGAAAATAACAATGGCGCAATAATGAAGACCATACATCCCCACAAGATAATGTGAAATAAGTGGACATTTAAGATGATGATAAACAACTAAGCTCTACACCTCACGGTAGAAGAGGAGCGACTAAGTAAGTAAGTAATGAACAACTAAGACAAACACAATCTGTAATTAGTAAGATTTTTATTTATGTATTTTAATTGTAAAAATAAATAAATATAATATCAATAAAGGAAGCAAATTCAATACTGGAAGACTATTTTTTTAAAGACATAGTCATTTAACATATTTGCCGTAATACTGTACTCCTGATGTTCACTGACTCAGGCACATGTTGTGCCCTATGCCAAGTAGCCAAATTTAATCTAAACTCTTCTCTATCCTTTGTCATTAAGTACCACGTCGGACCAAATTCTTGTCAAAGGCCATCTCTCCATTTCATTGGGGGAGGTCCGGGGCAACAATTATAGGTGTAGGGCTACCATGACATCATTTTACATGTCCGTCTATTGTCAGGCATGAGTACCACGTGACCTGCACAACCTGTACTATCTTATCAACACTGTATCTACGATGTATTCGTCGTAATGCATGCTAATTGTTACGATTTGTTAGGTGTTTTAATTTGTGCTGTTGTTTGTTGTTGATGAAGACTTTGTATACATAACATTGGATTTGTTTTGTTGCTGCCCTGGTGCAGTTCTTCTACTTCGATCAATTGATGCTATGTTTCTAGTCCGGTGGTTCATGAAAGAGACTGTTTCGCCGGTTCCCCACAGCTTGTTGAGCATGGTCGCTACCCCAGACCAGACTGCCTCTCTTTAGTCTGTATAAGTAGGGCAGTCCTGCTGGATATGTTCTGGTGTTTGCTTGGGTGTTCCACAATCGCACGCGGTGGTGTCTCTGAGACCCATTCTGTGGAGGTGGGCCTTGAGTCTGCAATGTCCCGTTCTAAGACTGAAGATCTTTGTCTGCCCATCTCTGCCAAGTTTGTCTATGCTGTCATTTTCTGGCTTGTATTCTTTGTACTGGTCTCTCCATTCTGCCCTCGAGGGTCGTTTGACAAGTGTCTTTGCTTCTTTATATTACATACTTGTTTATGTTACTATTGACTTTCGACCTACAGTACCGCCACAGGCTTGATTTTTTAAATTATTGTAGGTGTTGACATACCTCCTTGTAGTTATGTTGGAAAACCTCCAGTAGGAAGACCACACAATGAGATTTCTACTGTTACCAGCACCGCCTAAGGCAGAGCCCTATACTGCTGGGTAGGGGGTAGGCCAAATGCCCACGGAAAAACCATGGGGGCTGGACATCATACCTTCACCAGGATTACTAAGTCAAAAGACGGAAACCACCAACAAACATTATATGGTGGCCCAAAATGGGACCTGCCATTTATAAAATTTGAAAGGATTTCATAATAATGAACATTTACTTCAACCCTTAGAAATTAGTTATGGAGAAATGTTACGGCTTAATAAACCAAAATTGTTAAATTTTATTTGAAAATCTACGGTCTTTTGTGTGTCCACAAAGAGCATATTTTCAACATCCAATTATTTATCCAATTATTTGTCTAATTAAACCTTTCCAGCAACAGGGCTCTGTGGTTGACTTGCCACGAGTTTGGATACCACATTCCATGTGAACTCCAGAAAAGAGGAATCATATTAAGCAAAGCATTCAACAAGATACAAAATATTGATAATTGATGATTTGGTGCTGTTCTGTAATAATTATATTTCATTTCGCCTTTCTAATGTTCATATAGATTATACCGGTCTTAAAATATCATCTTCATGCATAAATAAGAGATTTCAAGACCTGAGCTCTTGATGAAAAACACATGACAATGAAGTGGTCTGAATTACGAGCGACTTGTAGGATTGGAACTCAAAATGAGTTTATATAAATCTATCAATTGTATAAAATAAACTATCTTTATATCAGTTTATTTCACTTGAATAAAGAACAATAATATTAAAATTGTTAACAAGTAATTATAAACCGAAAAAGAATTAGTTTTTTTTAATGATATAGACATAATATAAATGGGCACATTCAGATCTATTATAAATGGCAAATAAGTGACAACAATATAAATTAATAAGTAAATAGTAGAAAGGAAAATAAACAACGCAAAGAAGCATGAGATGTAAATTTGTAACAAATAAAATGATGAAATGAAGGTTAATGCATTAATAGTGAGTAAAACATCTGCTCTATAAGCAGCACTAAAAAAATGCAATGCTTGCTATAGACAATAAAGATAACTGGAATTATTTGTGAAATAATTAGTTTGAATTATGGAAATAAATAATTGTGAAAGTTATCATTTGTGACTCGTAACAACATTTACGTATATTTTACACCCACAACAAACTAGATATGTTACAAATAATTCCTATAAAAATATATTTAAAAGTTAATGTGTAAACTTGCCACTACTAGCAATATAAATTGTTGCAAATGTGTAAATTGAAGATGATTTTTTAAATTTTCTATTTAGCGAAGGCACAGTACTTTCAACCACAGACATGGTATTTTTGGTTACAAAAGAGAGATAATTAAAAATTAGGTTTTTTGTTTGTGACATTTATGCTCTGATTACCAGGTAAGTGACGTGAATGTGTTTCAATATTTCGGGGTTAAAAATAAAACAGAACAGATCAGTCTAACTGCCGTGTTGGCTAAACTATTTGCTGCGAATGTGGTAGCATCACAAATGGTGCTCATAAGGTAAAGGAATTTGTCTCTCTGATATGTTAACTCACCACTTTCTTCATCTGAATCTAGGACATTCTGTAGGTAAATAGCCTTTCCATGAAATCCTTACAAAGGGGGACAATTATCAGAATTTAATGGAATGCAGGACACTACCTAGTTGAAATATTAATTTCTCAGACTTACATATTTTTTTACAACCATTTTATGAAACGCCTCATTTACAGCTTAGGTGCGATGCTAGAACATTACATTCCAGATATCGTGAATGTAATCTAAAGACAAGTGTTGACCCATAAAAAACATCTCGTTCCCACTTTTGAGTTTTTCACATTAACTGTTACCATATGCCAATAAAAAAAGTTGTTACCATATGCCAATAAAAATGCTGTTGACATAAGCCAATAAAAAAGCTGTTACCATAAGCCAATAAAAAAGCCGTTGCCATAAGCCAATAAAAATGCCGTTACCATAAGCCAATAAAAACGCTGTTGCCACAAGCCAATAAAAAAGCCGTTACCATAAGCCAATAAAAAAGCCGTTACCATAAGCCAATAAAAAAGCCGTTACCATAAGCCAATAAAAACGCTGTTGCCACAAGCCAATAAAAAAGCCGTTACCATAAGCCAATAAAAAAGCCGTTACCATATGTCAATAACAGAAGAATGATGTTAAATATGGTGCTCATGTAGTAGTAGTAACAACAGCAAAGCTCTCTCTAATTCGGTAGTTCTCCACTTTCAAGATTTGCGACTGTGACATTCCGCTGGTAAACATCCTTTCCATGAAGTCCTTACATGAGGGAAAAACAAATCACAAGTTAATGTAGAACACCTGCAATGCTCAAATGTTAACTTCTCTAAGTTTTACTATAATTTTAGTTTAGATTAGTTTAGTTTAGTCAAAGAATCCACGTCATTGCCCCCGGTTTTACCCTTAAGTGTCTGTTCTTCTCCACATTGTTGGAGAATCTCAGCACAATGGACAAACTCCGTAGATTTTGTACATAATTTTGAATATTGTCCAGGCAGTAGCCGAAAAGCCTTCCCTTTTAGATGTCCAACTGGAGATAGAAGATGCCTACCAGGCACAGAAACACACAGTAGCTGTTTGGGTGGATCTGGAAAAGGCATTTGACAAAGTCTGGAAGGATGGACTTAGAGTCAAGCTAAGAAGAAGTGATGTCTGTGGGAAAATGTACAAGTGGATCAACCACTACCTCAAACAAAGAACGGCCAGAGTCCAAGTACAAGGGCAGATGAGCAAAAAGGTGACACTCGAGCAGGGAGTACCCCAAGGGGGAGTATTGTCACCCACACTCTTCCTGGTATATATAAACGATATTACAGAGAATATACCAAGAAGAGTCCATAGCTCAATGTTTGCAGACGATCTGGCTATGTGGACCTCTGAAAAGAATCTCACAATAGCAAGAAATCGGATGCAGACGGCCCTAACATCGCTGGAAGAGTGGGCGAACTCATGGCTGGTCAAAATAAACGAGGAGAAAACCACGTGCACAATATTCTCGCTCTCATTAAAACCCCAAAGTACCAAATTAAGTCTGAATGGCAAAATCCTGCAGCCAAACGACAACCCAACCTATCTGGGAGTCACATTTGATCGGCGCATGCCATGGAAAAGTCAGATTGAGAGAAACCGAATGAAAGCCAGAGAAAGAATGGCGATCATGAGGAAACTTGCTGGCACAAGCTGGGGAGCAGACGAAGGCATACTAAAGAAACTGTACACTGGAAGAGTGAGACCAGTTCTCGAGTATGGCATTGCGGCATGGACAACCGCAGCGAAGGCGAACTTCGATAAAGTTAACAAACTTCAAAACCAAGCCATGAGAATTATAACAGGTGGCATGAAGTCAACGCCAATTGTAGAACTTGAAAAGATTACAAAACTGCAATCCATGACCGATAGAAGAGACTGCAGAGCCCAGCTGCAGTCAGAGAAACTCAGAAGACTGACGGACCATCCAATGTACCAGAGACTAAACAATTTGGGAAATGGGAAACTAAAGCGGAGAAACTTTGCAGAAATAGCCAAAGCAAAGATGCACGAAGATCCCATAAACGCACTAACAACACCAAAACCCATCACTACTGTACGAAAACCTACTTGGAGGCAGGATATATTTCCAGAGGTGGTAGAAAATATACCAGGTATTGCAAACAAAAACTGCCAGAGTGAAAAAGAAAGGAGAGACACTACCCTAAGCTTCATAACGAAAAGCTACCCAAGCATGGACTGGACCCATGCATACACCGACGGTTCTGTAACAAACACTACACAGAACGGAGGGGCAGGAGCATTCCTGAACCTACCAAATGGCAGAAAAATAACACTGTCATTCGCTACTGGTAAGTACACAAGCAATTTCAGAGGCACTGAGGGCGGCAGTGGAAGAAATGGTAACACACAGTGAAAATGAGAGCCATATAGTCCTGCTGACAGATGCTCTCGAAGTAGTCACAGCGCTAAAAAGCCAGAAAAACACTGAGCTTAATGACTTAAGAGCAGCACTCTGCAAACTGTGCCAGCAGTCCGCACCAAAAAGGGTAGTGGTACAGTGGGTTCCGTCACACTGCAACATCCAAGGCAACGAGGAGGCAGACAGACTGGCAAAAGAAGGTGCAAGGCTACCACAAACAGATACCAGTATGACGTACGAAGAGTCAAAACGGCTTATCAAAGCCAGATACATGTCCAAATGGGAAACCGAACATACTGGTTACACCAAAAACGATGCCTATTACCAGTTGAACCGAAGAGAGCAGGTCGTCGTCTTCAGACTTCGCACTGGCCACAACAGACTGAGGTACCACCTATTCAACAAATTGAAGATAGGGTGTACCGACGAATGCCCGTGCGGTACTGGTAAAATGACCACTGAACATCTGCTGCAGAACTGCCCGACATACGAGGATCAGAGAGAGCAGATGTGGCCATTGCCAGTGGAACTGCAAGACAAGCTCTATGGTAGTGGCGAGAGTCTCAGGATGACCGCCGCTTTTTTCGAGAAAATAATGGTTGCTGTCTGACTGTGTACGCAGAAGAAGAAGAAGATGTCCAACTGCTGAGAGATTTTTAATGTGCATAACACTGCACACAGGCGTTCAATCTCTATTTCCCAAAGAAATACCAGAAAATAAACGTGAAAAAATCCTGGTCTCCACCTTAACTTTGAACCCGAAGCCGACATCTTACCCCGAGACCACTCGGTTCTATTTTTTTTAGAATTGTCTTACGAAATGTTACATTCAGCAGCTGTGACATGAATGATGCCAGGCCACATGTTGTGCTTTTATGTTATACTAAATTGATATCACTGTGCTATGGACAGACACATCGGTGATCAGTATCTCTTCTCTCTCTCTCTCTCTCTCTCTCTCTCTCTCTCTCTCTCTCTCTGTCTCTGCCTATATATATATATATATATATATATATATATATATCTCAAGTGCCTTTGAAACCAAGACAAGAGTTGTTTTTGAAATTATCGTCAACCTCAGTATGACCATGCCAGTATATCCACGAACGCATTGCATGGTTTCTTCTTTTTTTCTATGTTGTTCGTTCTCAAATTCCTGCTACCAAGCCCTGAAAAGGGCTTTGCATGTAGCAAGATGTTCGGAAGACGGAATGAGTTATGTCGTAGTTTACAGCTTGACTGCGATAATTGCACCTTTCGGTCCCACACATCTGACTTCAGAAAGCATTTTTGAGTACCGGGTTAGCTTTCCCTTTTCTATCCCTTCTCCTTAGTCTTCTGTGTTGCACCCTGTTATCCAGAATCACCTCGTAGAGGTGTAGAAGGTGCTTGACAGCTCTGGTTTGCTGGCCTTGACACTAGCAGTCAGATTTTCGTCACTGACCACTACAACTCAATATCATCCCCTTGCATGGTTTGAGACTTCTATATCCGCTACCAGCTTATCCATTGCCATAAACTCCAGCATGACCACAACAACAGATTCACACATGCCTTTGAAGGTTTGAAGCCTTTATGCAGCTCATGTGCTGCTCAGCATCTTGATCTCCTATGGTGCTTTAACTTGTCATGTGTACACACAAACTACTATTTTTTAAGATTCATAATCTTACAAAAATAAGATTATTAATTGAAATCACTGACAAGTTGACATTGTTTAGTAATTAAATCAATTACCTATGTTTTCTTATTTTTGTTTGGAGGTGGTTTTTAGTCTGGTTTGATAAAACCTAAATTACATGGAATAATTTTTTCTTTCGTCGCTTATAATCATGATCAGTTCAGATCAGTAGCTATCTCCACACCAAAGACTGGATGCAGTTGATCTCAAATGTCTTCTGCCTTGATGGTGTCATCTGACATGTTTTTCCCTGTCCATCTGTTGGGGTTGTTTTCTTCTCGCACATTTGTTCAATTCAATGTTGGCCGATTACTGTTGGAAGCTCACCAGAGATCTTCTTCTTCTTCTTCGTACGCTGTCAGATGTCAACCTGTATTTTTTCGAAGAAAGCAGCGGTCAACCTGAGGCTGTCGGCACTGCCATAGAGCTTGTCTAGTGTTGGCACTGGTGATGGCCACATGTGCTTTCTCTGGTCCTCGTATAACGGGCAGTTTTGCAGCAGATGTTCAGCGGTCATTTTCCCTGTACCACAAATGCATTCGTCAGTGCCACCTATCTTCAGTTTATTGAATAGGTGGTACCTCAGTCTGTTGTGGCCTGTGCGGAGTCTGAAGACCACGACCTGCTCTCTTCTGTTCAACTGGTAATAGGCATCATTTTTTGTGTAGCCAGTATGTTCTGTTTCCCATTTGGCCATGTATCTGGCCCTAATTAGCTTTTTGGACTCTTCGTAGGTTACACTAGAATCTGGTTGTGGTAGTCTTGCACCTTCATTTGCCAGTCTGTCTGCCTCCTCGTTGCCTTGGATGTTACAGTTGGATAGAACCCACTGTACCACTACTCTTTTTGGTGCGGACTGCTGCATAGTTGATAGAGTACTGCTCTTAAATCATTAAGTTCAGTATTTTTCTTGATTTTTAGTGCTGTAACTACGGCCAGGGCATCTGTAAACAGGACTATCTGGGTTTCATTGCTTTCGCCTGTGAGCATTGCTTCTACTGCAGCCCTCAGTGTTTCTGCCTCCGCTCTGAAATTGCTTGAGAATTTTCCATTTGCCACTGACAGTATTATTTTTATACCATTTGGTAGGCTCAGGAAAACCCCTGCCCCTCCGTTCTGTGTTGTGTTTGTTACAGAACCGTCGGTGTATACATGGGTCCAGTCCATGCTTGGGTAGTTTTCCGTTATGTACCTCAGGGTTATGTCTCTTCTTTCTTTTTCAGTCTGGCTGTTCTTGTTTGAAATACCTGGTATATTTTCTACCACCTCCGGCATGATATGCTGCTTCCAGGTGGGTTTGCGTACAGTAGGAATTGGCTTTGGTATTGTTAGGGTGTTCATAGGTTCTTCGCTCATGTTTGCTTTGGCTATTTCTGCAAAGTTTCTCCGCTTTAGTTTCCCATTTCCAAATGTATTTAGTCTCTGATGCATTGGATGGTCTGTCAGTCTTCTGAGTTTCTCTGCTTGCTGTTGGGCTCTGCAGTCTCTTTTGTTGGTCATGGATTGCAGTTTTGTAATCTTTTCAAGTTCTGCAATTGGCGTTGACTTCATGCCTCCTGTTATAACTTTCATGGTTTGGTTTTCAAGTTTGCTAATTTTATCAAAGTTCGCCTTTGCTGCTGTTGTCCATGCCGCAATGACATACTCGAGAACTGGTCTCACTCTTTCAGTGTACAGTTTCTTGTGTATTCTTTCGTCTGCTCCCCAACTTGTGCCGGCAAGTTTCCTCATGATTGCCATTCTTTGTCTGGCTTTCATTCGGTTTCTCTCAATCTGACTTTTCCATGTCATGCGCCGATCAAATGTGACTCCCAAGTAGTTTCGGTTGTTGTTTGGCTGCAGATATTTGCCGTTAAGACTTATTTTGGTGTTCTGTGGTTTATTTGAAAGCGAGAATATCGTACATATTGTTTTTTCCTCATTTATTTTGACCAGCCATGAGTTCGCCCACTCCTCCAACGATGTTAGGGCCTGCTGTATCCGATTGTTTGCTACGGTGAGATTTTTTTCAGAGGTCCACATAGCCAGATCGTCTGCAAACATGGAACTGTGGACTCTTCTTGGTATATTCTCTGTGATGTTGTTTATATACACCAGGAAAAGTGTGGGTGACAGTACACACACACACACACACACACACACACCCCCCCCCCCCCCCCCCCACTTGGTACTCCTTGCTCCAGTGTCACCTTTTTGCTCACCTGACCTTATACTTGAACTCTGGCTATTCTGTTTTCGAGGTAGTGGCTGATCCACCTGTACATTTTTCCAGATACTTCACTTCTTCGTAGCTTGACTTTAAGACCCTCTTTCCACACTTTGTCAAATGCCTTCTCTAGATCCACCCAAACCGCTACTGTATGCTTTTTCTCTTGGTAAGCATCCTCTATTTCCTGTGCTATGAGAGTGATCTGGTCCTCAGTGGATCTGGCTCACCAGAGATGATTCTGGGCAGCTATACAAGCGACAGGTAAAGCAGCGATGAACGTAGAAGATGACTTTTACACATCATTTGAACTGCAGTGGTCGCACAAGGCAAGAGGGGAGGCTCTCACCCTGGAGGCCACTCTTCTCTCTCTTCTCACCTCACTCTGTTTCATTTGACTCTGTCCTACAGTCACACCCTTGCACAACTTTCACACGCGCCCTCGTGGTAAAGCCCTTCCATTGCACTTTGGTTGGGCTAGCTTCTGAGGGCGCACAAACCTAGCATAGGTACATACAGATGCACACATGCATCCAAGCACTGGTTTATGCGTCCTGATATCGCCCAATTGACTACGGTCTGGGGTGGAAAATGGCGCGCCTCCGCCAGTAGAAACTAGTGAGGCAAACATCTAAGCAAAAAAAAAAAAAAAAACTGCAGTGGTCAGCGACCCATTGCTGACTGCTAGCGTCAGGGCCAGCGAACCAGAGCTGCCAAGCCCCTTCTACACCTCCACGCGGTGATCCTGGATAACAGGCTGCAGCAGGGCAGACTATCTAAGGAGAAGGGATAGAAGAGGGAATGCTAACTCGGTACTAAAAAAATGCTTGTTGAAGTCGGATATGTTGGACCGAAAGATGCAAATATCGCAGACAAGCTGTAAACTACGACACAACGCATTTCGTTCTCTGGACTTCATTCTGCTACTTAATCCCTTTCAGGGTTTGGTAGTGGGAGATTGAGAACGAACGAAGCCAAGCCATATTACTTTATTATGTATTACTCCATAACAATGATAAAAATATATATATATATATATATATAATTCATTGCAGAATTCTGAGTAATAGTGTGTACAATTTGGTGTTTTAACTCTCACATTCGTGTTCACTTTGAAACCTTTAATAAATGGCTACTTTTATACCAGAGGCATGACTTTTATCAAAATTTGTTGTCCAGAGTATCTAATCCATAATCTTGACTTTTGGTCTTATTTGATCCACTATTTCTTATCATTCTTGTTCATTCCACTAGCGTAATTGTGCCATGTGCTTTTCTGAAGTTATTTATTCATACTCCAAAGATGACGAATCCCGGCTTTTATTATACGTTTAATATAATTTGTTCATGTGTAAATATTCAACATATATATTCTTGTCCAATTCCTCATTTGACATCTATTTATGGAAAGAATAATTCTGCCAGATTTTGCAGTCGTAGTTTGATCCCAGAATGGGTTACTGTGTATTTGTATGTCTCTTCAATCCATTCTTGCTTCTTCCAAAGGTGTAATTAGTTTCTTGTGCTAGATTCCATCAAAATCGGTTTTGAAGTCTATGAAGCACATAAAGTCATACATTGTTACAGCTGAATTCTAGTTGTAAAAGGTACATTAGATGGCAAAATTGGCGGTTAACCCTTTACAGTCCAACCTAATATTTAGATTCGTATCTTAAGACACTAATCTCACCAATTGGGCCTAAATGTAAAGGATCAAGACACAAATCGAATCAATTAGGCCTAAATGTAAGGATTAAGATACAACTCTAATCAATTGGGCTTAAATGTAAAGGATTAAGACACTAATCTCACCAATTGGGCCTAAATGTAAAGGATCAAGACACAAATCGAATCAATTAGGCCTAAATGTAAGGATTAAGACACAAACTAATCAATTGGGCTTAAATGTAAAGGATTAAGACACACATTTAATAAATTAGGACTAAATGTAAAGGATTAATGTACAAATCTTATAATATTTTGCAGGACTGTAAAAGGTTAAGACAGACTTTATCAGTTAGGCCGGACTGTAAATGGTTTATGCTATCAAGGTCGGCCAATTGGTACCTGGATTGAAACTCAATTTAACCTTCCAAGTATGATATGAAAGGTGACTGTTGAGTATTGTGCTAGCAACTTTATTATGTCAAAATATTGTTATTGAAACTGCGACTGCAAATACTCAGGTACAGGCTTCCTGTAATGGGGCCAGTTGCAGTGGTGATCGTATGCTTGACTTGGAGCATAGATGTGAATAAAATAACTCTCATTGTGGTATTAAACCCAAAAGGTCACGTGAACTAACTATATAACATTCGTTGGTAAAAAAAAAAATACGTTTATATATTTTAATTGATTCTTCCTCCTAGGCAAGATAAATGGAACACTGTGTATGGCACTAAACAACAATTAACAATCATGAACATATACCATTAGATGGCATTGGGCAAAAGGGCAAGAGTTATGATGCTGCTGGATCAGTAACAACAACAACAACATCATATATTTCAAATGTCTTTATAAAAGCCAAGAACAACTTATATCTCATGAGATTTTGTTGCTGTGTTAAAGTAAAAGAACTCTAATCCAGCCTGGACAGTTGCGAACTACGCCTGCAGGCAGAAGGAATGTTTTTGCCAAACGTTTTTGGTCAAAAATCAAATGAATGAAATTTACATAGTGAGTATAATAATATATACAACAGAAAAAAGAGATTAACAAGAAAATGTAAGCAAGTAAAATGGCTTTATAAGAGACAAGAAAGGAAATTTGATTAGCAGCACATATGAGCAGATGAAACAATGAATATAACATTTCGGAGAACATTTAAATAGATCAGCTTCACAACGACTTCCCCGCCGACATTCAGTCAGCTAAAATGAAACTTCAAACAAAAAGCCATAACTGAAAGATGGTAAAGTCACTGACCCAGAAAGTATCTCAGCAAAAGCAATCAAGGCAGACATCAACATCTCATAGAGATATTATACTCTACTTGATAACGTTTTGAGAAATAAAGGAAATACCCTCAGAGCCTGGGAAATAATGAACCAGATCATACTAAAGATATTGTAAAAAGTTAATCACGCTGACAGAAGAACAGGCAGGCTTTTGATAAAATAGTTCTGTTCAGGCCAGATCTACACTGAAAATAATAGTTGAACAAAGTGTGGAATGGACTTGCCATATTATATTAGATTCAAGGACTTTGAAAATACATTCCACAGGTCAGATAGAGACAATCACTCTGTAATTTTTTAAAGCACCTGAAGTTTACTAACATAATTATGAAAACATGAAGTTAGGAAATGTATTGTTCTACTTGAAGGCCATTAAGATAAGGACTGATGTGCGACTAGGACATTTCACTTAACCATCTCTCCTTCTACGCGCTATTGACTAGGTTATGAAGACAACAATATTAACAAACAAAAATGGAATTCAAAACAACTTGATAAGGACTTGGCTCTTCTCTCTCATAACTGCAATCAGATGCAAAATAAAATAAGTAAAATTGATGAGAGGTAAAACAAAATTGGGACTGTGAACGCACGGAACAAAACAGAGATTATGAGAATAAATGCAACTAATGACTATCAGATTGTGATGAGAGCAGCGTATCAGTTGCAGCGGTCAGCGACCCATAGCTGACTGCTAGCGTCAGGGGCAGCGAACCAGAGCTGCAAAGACCCTTCTACACCTCCACGCGGTGATCCTGGATAACAGACTGCAGCAGGGCAGACTGGCTGAGGAGATGGGATCGAAGAGGGGATGCTAACCCAGTACTAAAAAAATGCTTGCTGAAGTCGGATGTGTTGGACCGAAAGGTGCAAATATCGCAGTCAAGCTGTAAACTACGACACAACGCATTCCGTTCTCTTGACTACATTTTGCTACTTAAGCCCTTTAATGGTTTGGTAGCGGGAGATTGAGAACGAAAGAAACCAAACCAAGCCAAGATTTTGATGGGAGACACAGTTCAGCACGATATGAAATCATTCATATACTCGCATCTTGGTAGTTATTTAGGCACAGATCAAGATTTCTAAATAAGAAAATAAAATTTGTGAGGAACTTAAATTGTATTGGACAACTTATGGAAATCAAAATAAATAAATTTCAACACCGACATTTTGAACTCTAGTATAAAGTTAGCTGAAACGTGGAATATCTTTTTTCTATAATAAAAAGATACCGGATTTTTTTCACGTGGATCATCCGGTAAAAATGTTCCCTAATCTCTGAGTAGTGAGATCCGACGCTCGTGTGCAGTGGCGCGCACGTTAAAAATCCCTTTACACTTATACATTTAAAAAAAGTAAGCTAAACAGCCGCTGCTCCTCCAAAATATTCGCGTTAAAAATCTGCTCAAATTATTCTAGGGATTCTCACCCCACAGAGAACATGTTACAAAAAGGAGGCTGTGTGGCTACAACATCAGGTCTTGGTTATGTGGCTAGCTGAGCAGCATAGATGGCCACTGACAGGCTGCGAGTCTACCTTGCTCTAATTTACACTTCCATCCTCACCAGTCCAAAAATAGGCGATCGTATATTTCCAGGGACTACCAACCTAACGGTTTATAACACATACTAGGATTGATCTGGCAAGTTACCAGCAGATTTTCACCGGCAAAACAAAATGAAACAACAAGGTTACACCTCCCACGACGTCTAACGACACAAGGGGACTGAAGATAGATAGATAGCAAAATAAAAGGATTGACATCCTGAACTGTGTGAACACACTTACGGACTCATCCTCAAGTTCCAACATATCACTCTTATCTCTTCTGTATGGCTCAACATCTGATGACCCTGAAGAAATTGTCAGAGAATCTTCGTAATTGGTCATGTGTGGATCTTCGGGAACAAGACCATCCAAGGGATTTTCTTCCATGTTGCTGCTCTTTACGATGAGGTAAATAACCCGAGGCCCTAGCTCAGGCTGGAGACATAAATAGCATTAACAACTTAAAACGATAGATGTGGAACATGCAGGAGCATGGTTTGACAAAAAATTACAAAGTTACTCCATAATTAAAACACATTCTTTCTCATTAGCCATCGAACATCCACATCAATGACTAAAACAAGGTCACCCCTGGAACTGTTTCGCACCAAGTGAATCCGTCTTCAGTAATCATCTATTTCGTGCTGCTTTCCTAACATTCATAAAACAAGTTCCTCTTCTTCATTAGAAATTTAACATCTAAATCAATGGCATAAACAAAGCCACGCATGTGACTTTCTTTATGTTCTGGCACCAATGGGCACAGTTAATCCATCTGCAGTACGCATCTGTTTGGCTCAGCTCTAACCTTTGACTGACATTGTCTGAGCACACCTGAATGGCGCATTTGTTTGTCGTTAGAATTGTCTCTCAGCAAAGCTGTCGTATTAAGCGAATCATACTAAATCTTAAAACAAATGCTACACAAAGAAAGGAAACATTATATTATACACAGTGCGGTTGACTTACGAAGAGTACAAAAGATTTGTTAAGGGCCAGACATATGGACAGATGGGAAACAGTATACTGGCTACACAAGAAATGACGCTTATTACCAGTTGGACAGAAAAGAGCAGATCGTGGTCTTCAGCCTCCGCACATGCCCCAACAGACTGAGGTACCATCTATTCAATAAACTGAAGATAGGTGCTACTTATGAATGCACCGATGGTACTAGGAACATACCCCTGCACATCTGCTGGAATATTGTCAAATATACAAGGACCAGAGAAGGTACACGTAGCCATCACCAGTGCCAACACTATACAAGCTCGATGGCAGTGTTGACAGCCTTAGAATGATCGCTGCTTTCTTTGAACAAATTCACTCCTACGTCTGACAACGCACGAAGTAGAAGAAAACCCTGCTACAGATGACAATGAAGGTATGGCTTCAGAATGAATAGATAGCGGACACAGAGGGCTCAAACCTTCAAGGCCTTGCGTGAATTTATTGCCTTAGCCACACTCGGGTTCACAGTATTTGAAATTGGAGCTTCTAATTCATCCATTGTGCGGAAATGAGATATGGTTGGAGGAGTTAAGCGTATAGTGACACCATGACAATCAATTACGGCTTGTAATTGTTCTGTTCCTAAGATCAGACTTCACTGCACTCCAGGCATACACATAGGTGCCCAGTCTCTCTCAGTAAATGACGACCGATGTGGATACTGATGGTTCTAGTAGCTCCCTGGCTGCACACACTCCTGCTCTGTCCTCTCAAGTGCCCTACACTGCTCGAACCTCATTTCATTTAAAAGATCTGCAGTCTGGGAATTGCTGATTCATCTATTGCGGTGTCATCATCTAAAATTCATTCATTGATAGCCTCCAAATTGTCCCTCCTATCCATTTCTCATTCTTCTTCTTCTTCTTCATCGTACGCAGTCAGACAGTAACCACATTTCTCATTCTTCTTCTTCTTCTTCATCGTACGCAGTCAGACAGTAACCACATTTCTCATTCAATATCCGCAAATTAAATATCTGTTCAGTTGTGTTTCTTCCCGCTTGAAACTCTGCTTGCTCTTCGGCAATGATATTCTATGCCTATGGTTTTAATCTGTCGAGGAGGGGACGGCGTGGGCTAGTGGTTAAGTGACACGACTCACAACCAAAGTGTGCTGGGTTCGATCTCCATCACAGCACCGGCCGTTACCCCGGGGAAGCAAACCCTTAGAAAATGCAGGAGGAAGCAGACCCTTACATAAAATGCATGCAGAAGTCGGATGCACTGGGCCGACAGGTGCAAAATAAAAATCGCAGTGCAACCCATACCGCCTTGGGGAATAGAGAAATAAGGAGAACGCAAAAAAAATAATTAAAAAAAAAAAAAAAAAAAAGAATCTGTTGAGGATTCTCTGAGAACTTTGCTAGGATGACTAATGGGTTCTATAGTTCTGACACATCTTTAGGTTCCCTGATTTAAGCAGCGGTAAAACCACTGATTTTGTCGAGATGGTTGGCCACTCTCCTGTCCGCCTAATTCTGTTACAGATGTATGTCAGATCCTAAATTATGACCCCACTTCCCACTTGTAAGAGCTCTGGTGGGATATTATCCACACCCACAGCTTTCCCCCTTTTTTTAGCATCTTTACCGCTTCTGTAACTTCCTCTTTTGTTATCGGTTGATTCTCCTCTAACATATTCATTTCAGAGACGATTGCATTTCCTGGTTCACCTCTACTTTCATGCTTATATAATTCACAGCAGTACTCTGTCCAACTAGCCTGAATGTTTTGGGCTTCTGTGAGACATTTCCCTCTCTTATCCTAAATCGTTGTATTTGACCTTGTACATGTCTTACTGGGTCTTTGACTATCTTATATGCCCCCTTGGCATCGTTTCTTCCCAGACTTTGTTCGATATCTGAGCACTGAGCAGTTATCCATTCTATCTTGGTATTTTTCATCTTGGCCTTTATGTTTCCATTTATCTCTCTGTATTTCGTAATCCCACCCAGAGTATTCTTTGATCTCTTCGTTAATCTTCTCTTGTCACATAACTCGAATATTTCATTTGTAATCCATGCTTTCTTCTTTACCCTTCGCTTCCCTAAGACCTCAGTTGCCGTAGCTATCAATTGACATGTTGGTACGGTCAGAATAGGTGACGAAACGATTATAAACCTACGATTTGCAGATGACATAGATGGTCAGGAACGGAAACGGAACTCCAGGAGCTGATTAGTAGATTGGACAGAGCGGCGCAGAGATATTGCATGGAGATATCTGCAGAGAAAACAAAGCTGATGTCTAATAACACGGAAGGGTTTACGTCTCTGATAAAAGCAAATGGTTGTACACCGGTTCAAGTATCTGGGATCACTAATGAGGGCTCGCAGCCTGATATAATTGCCAGAATAGCACAGACAACAGCGGTGCTTACACGTTTGAAACCCATTTGGAAGGCTCGCCTTCAGTACAAAAGTTAGACTAATGCGCTCATTGGTGCTCTCAATATTTGTGTATGCCTATGAGACTTGGACCATTACTGCGGATATCCAGTGCAGAATGCATGCAATGGAAATGAGGTGCTTTAGAAGACTCTTAAATGTTACACATAAGGATCGTGTCACATACGTAGAAATTCGACGAAGAGTTGAAAACGCAATTCGGCCTTTTGATGATCTGTTCATAGCTATCAAAAGGCTGAAGATGGCTTGGTATGGGCACGTCACGAGGTCCAACAGAATTACAAATTCGATACTGCATGGTTCCGTACCAGGAAAGAGGGGTTGTCCAAGGAAGAGATAGGCAGACAACATCACTGAGTGGTCAAACCTTCGTCCCAGTGAGGCACAACTGGCGGCAGCGGACAGAGAGAGATGGCGTGAGATGGTGGGAGTGTCTTCATATGTGCCTCAACGACCTGAGGGTTACGGGATGAGCTGAACTGAATTGATCCATAATGGGTGCTTGTAAAGTCTGGATGTCAGCTCTTCTGTGCCAGGAGCCCCAGCATGACTAGGACAATAGATCCACACCGGCCCCTGCAGGTCTGAGCCGTCTGCAACTACCATCCACTTACACCTTAACCAATAATTCTGTATCTTCCAAAGTAAGGATTGAAACAATGACTGCCCTTGTTAAAGAGGTGTCAGATAGCCATCTCAGAGCTGAAGTCACTCCTTAGACAACACTGAAATTAATGACGCAGCAAAACAGAAAATGCTGGAGTTTAGAGTCAAGCGTATGTAAATTAGGGAGGTATGCCTGCGAACAGAATAAGAAATGTGCACAAATAGCGAAGTACAAGAATCATCTATTTTCACGTCATGCCACACATACTGAAAAAAAAGATTTAATCATTTTAACATTTTTCGCTACCGGGTTCACATCATGGAACTCTTTGCGTTTAGCTTGGCAAAGTTTTTTTTACTGATAATTATACGTTATTAGTCGACCTGTACGTCTACAAGGGCAGATGCCATGTGCAAGTCCTAGCTCTGGTATGAGCTGTATGTAGACAGAAGAAAGATTTCCTACTTAGCGGGCTAGGCTTGAGCAGCTTAATACTCTGCAGCGTTGAGACAAGCACTTATGGAGGGTGGTTAACCGATGTACGAGCCCATCTTAATAGACCCAAACACTAAAGCAAAGTAGACCCGCAAACCACCTAACCATGGCCGATGTTATGCCATGTCACACAATTAGTTGCCTCTTACGACATGCTCTCTGTGAGGCAGTGATGCTATTCTTGCCCCGGTGGACCACTCGGGCATTTTACTGATTGTTTCCCTTTATTATAATATTTTTGGGTTGCTTTGCATTCTTTTACACTTTTGTTACATATTTATCTTATCTTATTTTTGTTTATAATCTTTCATATTGTCTTGCCGTTATTGACTTTAGTTAAACCTCTTCTGTCGTCTTATTTTTTGGTCTCTCGCAGTCTCTACATGTCGAGGTAACAGGCCCCGATACCCAACACTTGGCAGATTTCAGAACTACTATAAGTTGTTCCAAATTTGGAGCCCAACAGCAAACGGATTCTTTTTTAAAGTCATAATTGGCAGAAGGGACGGTCGACTCTGTGATTGCTGGTTGGCAAAACTGCATTAATAAAAAATAAGGTGAGACTATGATGGTACTGGGGATGGAAATAAAGTGTATAACAATGGTATCCAGTCCACACAGATCTTGTAGATGGGAATCTTTTTGTTTGATATCTTTGTCATGTTTTCGTCTCTTCTTCCATGATGTGTTAGCTCGTGTGTGTATTGCCTCTTTCCAACTGATGAAGGTCATTTAATAGTAACATGTTTCGTTTTGAGTTCAGTTGCAGCATGGTATTTGGACCATTCATTTCCACGTATAAAACTGTATTTCACTTTCTCAATTATTATAGACAGAGGCTGAACGCCTGTGGATCTGCTGTAGTATTGGAGATATCCGTTCTACTTAATATAACACAAGGGTGATATCATATTTAAATCAAATAAGAGGAAGGGTTGTTTGGTACTTACGTGACTAATAAACTTCTGCTGGTTGTATGGCAATATGCAAGGACCCACATATCTGAGCTCGCTGTAAATTTGGCTCACGTACCCTAAAACATCATAAACAGACAAAGAGGAATAAGAAACAAAATAACGATGTGACTATCAGTCGTAGATGCTGTCGTAACCAGGTGGGAAATTTGGGATTAAATAAATGGTTCCACGCATTTTAAATACATATCTTATGGCAGTAATAGGAATGTTCTTGGCCTTTTCGTGGTTGGAGTGTTCCTTGTGGTAGAAGAAAAGACAAGCCTATGGCCGCCTAATATCAGAATGCTCTGTGTAGATGAAGTCTGTTTGCAAGTGGCGGGTAATAAAATCTAGAAGAAAGAAAAGTGACTTCAGACTACCTGCTGTCTGTCAGAGTCTAGTGGCTAGGGAGAGACGAATAAAGAGACTTGCCAAAAACAAATGACTTGGACCGACAGATTGTAATTCAAATGCACAATACGATCTACTTGGAGTGCTTGTAATCCTTGAATTCAAACAGACGGATGTATGCCTAATAGTTGTCCATCGCAAGCCAAGATGGCGACATCACCAGACTATTGCTGCGAAATGTATAGTCATATGACTGTAAAAATCAATCCTGGAACGGCATACCATTCTACATTCAGGGCACACATGCGAGGAGCAGGCTGTGGAATTGTCGTGCGTTTTGCATTTTCGGACAGGGAGCTTCCGCTGAGTCTGCGTGATGGTAATACTCTCTGTGATCTGAACACCATCTGTGATATTAGCGCATCAGATGGCATGGTTTTGTACAAGCATCTCCCAGAAGGAGACATCAGTATTGAAACTTTTAACTTTTCATAGACACGTTCAAGGAGTCTCTGTAGCATTTCTTCTCCCCGATGTTGAGCGTCTGCATCTTGTTAGCTCACCGTATAACAGATGCTTGGGGATGCCCTCATATGGCATGCGAAGTTAGTATTGCAAAGAATTTCAGAGTTGGGCACTTTGTCCTCAGGGAGGAAACCCAGCTCAAGATGACCAGATAGGTAGATATTTATCAAGCAGCGGGTCTATGTTTCATTAGAAACTGACTACCCTCTTTCTTTGTATTTGGAAAGCCGAGACTATTCAACAGGAGATGCCACAATTGTATACTTGTACAAGCAAAAGAGCAATCGTCAATCCTGCGACTATCACAGGGGTATCTCCTTACTATCAATCGCAGACAAAATTCTGGCTCGCGCATGCTCAGCCGCTTAACTGGTGTATGCCTGTTACCAGGTAGCCACAGTAGCTTCTTTTTTGAATTTTACTTCCCGCAGTTTACTACGCAGGAGAGGAAGGTAGGTGGCGTTCTGGGTAGAAATTAATTATTTATCGAATTTTTGTCAAGACACCGGCTAACATTTTCCCAACTGCCAAAAGTTCCTTCACATGTACAGCGTGAGCATGGAACCTCCGAGTTTATCGTCCGTCTTCGATAGGTCTAGGCACTTTATTTCCCTTCACTTGAGACCAAGTGTCACTTGCAACTTGGGGGTTTCCTAGACCCACTGTTTCATGGTTTCATTCCATTATTGAGAGGCAATCGCCTTACCACTCTGCTATAACGACACCTTTGACAGGCGAACGTCATTACCTCTCTGTAATAGCATTTCCGACAGCATATCTTGAATTTAAGGAAAGACAATGCATCAACAACAGAAACAAGGGTTTCTTAAAAGTGAAAACATTGCTAAAATATGAGACTCCAATAGCAAAAGCAACTATACAATCCATATGCACATGAATCACAATTTAAAATAAACGACAGAAGATATTCTTGTTTTCAAGTAGGCGTTTGGGATCAAGATGCTGAGCAGCACAAGAGCTGCAGTGGTCAGCGACCCATAGGTGACTGCTAGCGTCAGGGCCAGCGAACCAAAGCTGCCAAGACCCTTCTACACCTCCACGCGGTGATCCTGGATAACAGGCTGCATCAGGGCAGACTGGCTAAGGAGAAGGGATCGAAGAGGGAATGCTAATCCGGTACTCAAAAAATGCTTGCTGAAGTCGGATGTGTTGGACCGAAAGGTGTAAATATCGCAGTCAAGCTGTAAACTTCGATACAACGCATTCCGTTCTCTGGACTACATTCTGCTACTTAAGCCCTTTCAGTGTTTGGTAGCCGGAGATCGAGAACGAACGAAGAAGAAGACGAAGAAGAAGTAGGCGTTTGATAGGGTATGGCATAAATCGCTATTGGCAACCACGAGGAAATATAAAATCAACGGACAAATTGTAAAGGTCCTTGAACATCTGTTTTACATGGCGTCCAGCGCAGTTCTTGTGAATGGGAGGGGGGGGGGGGCAGTTGGACTGGTTTCGCACATCAGTTAGTGTGAGACAGGAGTGTACACTCTCCTCAACACTTTTCAACATATTCCTTGAGTGAATTATGAGTGAGGCACTTGGAGGTCACGTTGGTACTGTCAAGATTCGGGACAGAACAATCACCAACCTTCGTTTTGCAGATAACATCGACGGGTTCGCGAGCACAGAAGCAGAACTCCAGGAATGGGTTAGAAGACTAGATGAAACAGCTTCTATGGTATGGAAAGACAAAATTAATGACCAACAACACCGAGGGCTTCAACAGCAAGATTAAAGCTAATGGCCAGGAACTCGAAGTAGTTGACCGTTTTAAAAATCTGGCGTCGATTGTCAGGGAGGAAGTATCAAAATGTGAGGTGTTGGCCAGAATAGCACAGACAATAGCGGCGCTTGCACGGTTTAACAAAATCTGGCAAGATAAACGGTTAGCAATGTGCACGAAAATCAGATTAATGCGTACATTGGTCGTGTCAATATTCCTCTATGCTTGTGAGACATGGACAATTACAGCTGACCTTCAGCGAAGGATACATGCCTTGGAGATGAGATGTTTCTGAAGACTTCTAAAAGTTACACACAAAGATCGAGTTACAAATGAGGAAATGCAAGAAAAAATTATAACAGCAAAATGGCCTTTTGAAGACCTCTTAGCAACTGTCAAAATAAGAAAACTCGCTTAGTACGGTCACATATCGAGATCAAATGGTGTTGCAAATACGATCCTGTCCGGAATGGTGCAAGGCAGACGACGAAGAGGCCGTCCCCAAAAAGAGGTGAGAGGACAACATAAAAGAATGGACAAATCTTCGACGTCCAGAAGAGGCACAGGAAGCGACTGCTGACAGAGAGGGATGGCGTGGGCTTGTGAGGATGTCTTCATGTGTCCCCCAACGACATTACTGGTTACGGCTGACCTGACCTGACAGAAGATATATAATGTCCATACATATAATGATCGTGCCGGCTAACACAAGTTTTTGGAAAATAAAGCATTGCCAATAAGTCTTCTTGTATCAGATGATCAACGTTGTCCAGGTCCTCCATACAGTCATAGCAAAATGCAAGAGAAACTTGATTCGGTGAAAGAACAACCATTCAAATTGGGACTGAATATCAACATGAAGAAAAACAAGCTTCTTAAACACCAACTATCAGGAAAAAAAACAGCCTGAAGTAAATGCAGTTGGAAGAAGTGAATACCTTTACGTATTTGGGTAGCACAATTGACAGGTACTTATGCACATATAAGGATCAGAATTGGAAAGCCAAGAGGGGCAGTCCTGGCACTAAACAACATATGGGGATCCGGATAAATCTAGATTCACACCAAAGTTAGAATATCCAATCCCAGTGTCAAGTCAGTGTTGCTGTATGGATCGGAGACATGAACAGCGACCAATGGCATACAACAAAGATTCCAGTCCTTTCGTTAAGAAATAACATGAAATAATTTGTGTAGCATGGCTGAGAGAACAGAAATAGAAAAGAAGGTAAACCTAGTCACAAAAATGTCAAGCGGAAAACTGAAGTGCAAGTCTAAAAGGCGCAGATACCACAGTCTCTGTAAACTATAACACAATGTAACAAAACGTCTCTTCAAAACGAACTCAGAAGAAGAAGAAACAGAAGAAGAAGAGAAAGAAGAAAATAAGATTACGAAACCACAAATTCAGTGATATTTTAATAAATTATTATATTTTACATTCGATAATAAGATTAATAGGTAAAAGAGCCATATAATTTGCTAAGCATACATTTGAAGACATTTTAATTCAAATTTAATGTGATCTGGAAAAAGAATAAGAATCATTCTATAGGGCATCGACATATATATTTGTGAGAGTCTGTCACAATGACAAGTTTAGAAGCAATAATTTACAGAATTGTATAGCTGTTGAATAAAAAATTTAAAAAATTGTAAAATTGTCGTTGACAGAATTAGGAGCAAACAAACAGGCAAAGCTAAGATAGAGTTACAGAAAGATTGATTTAACAAACGAACGTTACCGTGTATGAGAATGACAGCGGACACCTCATTTGGTAGTACCGTCAGTATTCGTGTGCTGTTGCCGTCAACTACGACGGCGTCTGACATTCGATTGATGATTGTCATACGTGACAAGTGCTGAAACAAAACACCAGAGTCATACATGACATGTGCTGAAACAAAACACCAGAGTCATACGGGAGGCGGAAGAAACTACTACTAAAAACACACACACGCGCATTTATGTATTTATACTGTACGTGTGTGTGAGTTTATATATATATATATTTATATATATATATATATATATATATATATATATATATTTACACACACACACACACATACATATATGTATATATATATATGGAAGTGAGACATGGTCTACCTACATGTACCAGGAGAGGCGGCTGAACAGCTATCACACGAGGTGCCTGTGCAGAATCTGGGGGTTGCGTGGCAAGACAAGATCACCAACGCAGAGGAGTTGGAGAGAACAGGCACTGTCACAATCTTTTCCATGCTTACTCTTCGAAGGCTCTTATGGCTGGGACACATTTGGAGGATGGATGATGGCAGAATACCAAAATATCTTTTCTAGCGGGAATTACAGTTGGGGGAAAGGTCCCAGGGTCGGCCACTACTTCGGTACAATGATGTATGCAAGCACAAAATGACTGATGGAGCCATCGATTTGGAATCATGAGAACATGACGCCATGGATCATTTTACGTGGAGGGACAGGATTAAGCTCGGAATACAGACAAAGGTGATACTGATTGCTGATAGGCTAAATACTCAGCGTTTGAGAAGCCACTCCACACCATGCGATGCCGCAAACGGTCCTGACTTTCTTTGCATACACTGTGGAAGAAACTTTTCTGCCCAGATTGGTATTACGAGTTACATTCGCTACAGTCATGGATTGCAGTTGCATACCTTTTTTTCAAATTACAATTACTATCGCATGACAAGATGGAAAGAGACAATGATATATATATATATATATATATATATATATATATATATATATATATATATATATATATATATATATATATATATATATATATATATATATATAAAGTTAGCAGCACTATCACCACTGTAGGGACAAAAGTGTTACAGACATCATTATACGAGGGGGCTTCAAATGAAAACCTTAATATATTTTTGGGGGGTAAATTTATTCTGAAAAACTGAAACACAACTGTATCCTTTTTCGACGCAGTCATCATTGCGTTCCACACAAGTCCTACAGCGCCTATAAAATGCATCGATTCCTATTGAAAACACAATTTCTCGGTCGCGTGGGGTAACCACCCACGCACCCCCTGCTGGACCTCTTCATCGCACCGTACATTTTTATCACAATGGTGATTTCAGTTGTTTAAAGACGTGGGAATTACTTAGCGATAAACCTGGTGAGTACGGTGGATGTTGTAGACACTGCAAATGGAGGTTCTAGATGGTTGCACCAGTTACACAAGAAATAATGGGGTCGAGCATTGTCATGTCCTAACAGGACGCTTTCACTCAGAAGTCCACATTTTGGATTTGATTGCGGGTCGAAAATAATTCATGAGACGAAATGTATAAATGGCCTTGGTGACAGTGTTCCCCCTGGGCATATAGTGTTCTAAAATAACGTTTCGTTCATCCCAAAAGAGAGACAGCATTTATTCCCCTGCAGATTACTGCACGCGAAACTTCTTAGATTTCGGTAATGACGGATGACACCATCTCTTGCTCGCTCTCTTCGTTTCAGGCTCGTGGTAGTGAGCCCAGGTTTCATCTCCAGTAACAATTCCTGCTAGGACACCATCAACCCAGGTTTCATCTCCAGTAACAATTCTTGCTAGGACACCATCAACCCAGGTTTCATCTCCAGTAACAATTCTTGCTAGGACACCATCAACCCAGATTTCATCTCCAGTAACAATTCTTGCTAGGACACCATCAACCAAGGTTTTATCTCCAGTAACAATTCTTGCTAGGACACCATCAACCCAGGTTTCATCTCCAGTAACAATTCTTGCTAGGACACCATAAGCCCAGGTTTCATCTCCAGTAACAATTCTTGCTAGGACACCATCAACCCAGGTTTCATCTCCAGTAACAATTCTTGCTAGGACACAATCAACCCAGGTTTCATCTCCAGTAACAATTCTGGCGGGGACACCATCAACCCAGGTTTCATGTCCAGTTACAATTCTTGCTAGGACACCATCAACCCAAGTTTCAACTCCAGTAACAATTCTTGCTAGGACACCATCAACCCAAGTTTCATCTCCAGGAACAATTCTTGCTAGGACACCATCAACCCAGTTTTCATGTCCAGTAACAATTCTTGCTAGGAAACTATCGCCTTCAAATTGCCGAAACAGTTCCTGACAGACATAAACTCGTTATTATTTCAGTTCTATAGTAAACTGTACTGGAACCAACCTTACAGACACTTTGTGGATTATGTGGTGTGCTGAACATTGACTGCTGTCCAGATGTGCGGCAGTTTTATTCAGTCAATCAGTTATCTTTCTTTACGAGGCTGTCAACGGCTGCAATCGTGTCTGGAGACTACTCGGTGTACATGACTCGGTCGTGAACAGTCTTTCACAGAACAGAACTCACGCCGTTTTGGATCTTACTACTCCACGTATACCCTTGCTAGAGTCAAAGGCATGCATAAACGTACTGGACCTTCATTTGCCAATGCATTTCTATACGCTTTACCCCTTCGCTTCTAAATTGAACGCTGCTGCTCTTTGGTGCATGTCAATAGTGGGGCGGCCATCTTTTAACTGCAATTATAATGTCATGTTGTTCGTCTGCACCGTGATGGCACGCACAGAACTTTCGTGACATTCTTAGGAACCATATCAACAAATTTCAATACAAAGGCATATTTTTTCTAATTTCTATCCAACTCCTAAAGTTTTAATTTGAAGCCGCCTCGTAGACGTTTTCTTTGAGAGGTTCAACATTTCTTGTCATCTCCGCTTTAACTTCCCTAACTGTATGTCCGGTACCAATTTATGACTGGGTAGACTAGAGTATGTCAAGATAGGGGAACGAGTCCAGACTGATTGCAGTGAGTAACAAGGGTCCTATCCCCTCTGCCATTCAAACGCAAGTCAGCAATGTGGTTACCTTATAAAATATTTTCCCGGAGTAATATCAGGGTCAGGTGAGGTGTACTGATTCAAGATCCCACACCACTTCCTGGTTTGTGCTACTGGAAACAGGCAGACACAGCAATCTGGCCAACAAGGTGGGGATCAACACTGTCATTTCTGTAGTTGTAATCTCCATGAGAAGCCTCGCATTGCACTACAGCCAGAAGAACCTTGATTCGCTATCTAAAGCAGGCACTTATATGTAATAAGAGCCACTGTAACCTGCTACAAAGGAAAAAAACGTAAATAGTGAGCTCAGCATGAATAGCCTCGAATAACAACAGCAACAACATATACTCATTATTGAACGATGTCTCAGCAATTTGTGAGTTCGAGTTGACGCTCCTCTTTTTCAGCGCCTTAATTTACATGTGCCCATTTACAACTCGTTAGAATAGAGCTTGTCGAGTTTGGGGTGTGAACCCACTCATTTTGCGGCTAATCGGGAGCTCTATCAGCTATGTCATTCAGACGTTATTCAGCTTTTGGGCAACCTTATATTACCTGGTTATCGAAGAATAACGTCAATGCTGCGCTTTAGGGAATAGGCTGTCTCACAGCTGTCTGACCATTAATCCACCTTCTTAATTACGATTTCATATGTAAGAGGGGCCACTGAAACCCGCCACCAAAGTTCACCAGGAAGGATTGAAATGAACTTAATACGAGCGACTTCAAACAACATAAATTATACTTATCAAAACCCAGTTGGTTAAATTATTAAATCTCTGGTTTCAACTGGTAATCTAAGGCGATATCTCCAAAACTCAAGGAATTAACTTCCAGGGGTTGACATGCTTCTATTGTCCTGCCCATGCTGGGGTCCAGGGCAATGAAAGAGCTGGCATCATAGCTTTACAAGCTCCCATCATGGGCACATTAGTGATGGATAGAAGTAACATTTTTAAATCAATCAATGACCGCCTGCTGGATGAGGACACCGAAATAGATAAAGAAGCAATCCACAGACGGCAAAGTTTCGACATTAAACGAGGATCGAGCGGATTATGGGGCATGAAAGGACGGAGCATGAGAGTGTACAACCAGCGAGCTACAGGAACCATCAGCATTCATACCTTACGCCATTTTATGAGAGAGACTGAGCACATATGGGTATGCCCGGAGTGCAGTGACGTCGATTCTTAGAAACAGAAACAGAATACTCAGAATTCCAATCAGGTGCTGATTTCGTGTTCTTCGGATCTTTACAGTCAGGACACACTTTCCTCCCTCTTCCCTAGTCACCCCCAAAAATATCAACCTCTGCACATATGTATTTTCCTAATCTTCTGTCTCTTCATCATTCTGTAGGGTATCCATAACTGCCCTGATCAACTCAACCTTGTCTCTCGTCATCACTGCGTCGTTCAATATCTAAACAAGTTCATCGAAACCAATAAATTGGACTTAACTCCGCTTGTGTACTCGAAAACAGGATGTTAACCTAAATGGGATCAAGTTGCCGAGCAGCGCATGAGCTGCAGCGGTCAGCGACCCATAGCTGACTGTTAGCGTCAGGGCCAGCGAACAAGAGCTGCCAAGACCCTTCTACACCTCCACGCGGTGATCCTGAATAACAGGCTGCAACAAGGCAGACTGGCTAAGGAGAAGGGATCGAAGAGGGAATGCTAACCCGGTACTAAAAAAATACTTACTGAAGTCGGATGTGTTGGATCGAAGGGTGCAAATATCGCAGTCAATCTGTAAACTACGACACAACGCATTCCGTTCTCTGGACTACATTCTGCTACTTAAGCCATTTCAGGGTTTGGTAGTGGGAGATTGAGAATGAACGAAGCCAAGCCAAGCCAAGCCAATCCAAGCCAAGCCAAGCCAAGCCAAGCCAAGCCAAGCCAAGCCAATCCAAGCCAAGCCAAGCCAAGCCAAGCCAAGCCAATCCAAGCCAAGCCAAGCCAAGCCAATCCAAGCCAAGCCAAGCCAATCCAAGCCAAGCCAAGCCAAGCCAAGCCAATCCAAGCCAAGCCAATCCAAGCCAAGCCAAGCCAATCCAAGCCAAGCCAATCCAAGCCAAGCCAAGCCAAGCCAAGCCAAGCCAAGCCAACCTAAATAATTCGTGCACTTACCGTACTTGACGAACTGTTGTGAATAATTTCTGTAGCCTGTCTTATAGCTACAACCTTCCATATTTTCAATTCTATTGGCGACAAGATTTCACGTTTGTATGTATTTCTCAGAACAATATTCGACAAATCGACATTGGCCACAAAAAATGTCTGGAAATACAGAAGAGTTTGTTCAATATTCATTTATATTTTCACAAAATGGAGAATTTAGACATC
>JAVGWX010000017.1:28810306-28852289 GCA_036924085.1 Ariolimax columbianus
TTTTCTTCTTCTTCACCTCATCTTCTTCTTCTTCTTCTTCACCTCATCTTCTTCTTCTTCTTCTTCTTCACCTCATCTTCTTTTTCATCTTCTTCTTCACCTCATCTTCTTCTTCTTCTTCTTCTTCTTCTTCTTCTTCTTCTTCTTCTTCACCTCATCTTCTTCTTCTTCTTCTTCTTCACCTCATCTTCTTCTTCTTCTTCTTCTTCACCTCATCTTCTTCTTCTTCTTCTTCTTCTTCTTCGCCTCATCTTCATCTTCTTCTTTTTCTTCACCTCATCTTCATCTTCTTCTTCTTCACTCCCTCTTCTTCTTCTTCTTCTTCTTCTTCTTCTTCTTCACCTCATCTTCTTCTTCTTCTTCTTCTTCACCTCATCTTCTTCTTCTTCTTCTTCTTCTTCTTCTTCACCTCATCTTCTTCTTCTTCTTCTTATTCTTCTTCTTCACCTCATCTTCTTCTTCTTCTTCTTCTTCTTCTTCACCTCATCTTCTTCTTCTTCTTCTTCTTCACCTCATCTTCTTCTTCTTCTTCATCTTCTTCTTCACCTCATCTTCTTCTTCTTCTTCTTCTTCTTCACCTCATCTTCTTCCTCTTCTTCTTCTTCACCTCATCTTCTTCTTCTTCTTCTTCTTCACCTCATCTTCATCTTCTTCATCTTCTTCTTCTTCTTCTTCTTCACCTCATCTTCATCTTCTTCTTCTTCTTCTTCTTCTTCTTCTTCTTCACCTCATCTTCTTCTTCATCTTCTTCTTCTTTATCATCTTCTTCTTCACCTCATCTTCATCTTCTTCTTCTTCTTCTTCTTCTTCTTCACCTCATCTTCATCTTCTTCTTCTTCTTTTTCTTCTTCTTCACCTCATCTTTTTCTTCATCTTCTTCTTCATCTTCATCTTCTTCTTCTTCACCTCATCTTCTTCTTCTTCATCTTCACCTCATCTTCTTCTTCTTCTTCTTCACCTCATCTTCATCTTCTTTTTCTTCTTCACCTCATCTTCTTCTTCATCTTCTTCTTCATCTTCTTCTTCTTCACCTCATCTTCATCTTCTTCTTCTTCTTCACCTCATCTTCATCTTCTTCTACTTCTTCTTCACCTCATCTTCTTCTTCTTCTTCTTCACCTCATCTTCATCTTCTTCTTCTTCTTCTTCTTCTTCACCCCATCTTCATCTTCTTCTTCTTTTTCACCTCATCTTCTACTTCTTCTTCACCTCATCTTCATCTTCTTCTTCTTCACCTCATCTTCATCTTCTTCTTCTTCTTCTTCACCTCATCTTCATCTTCTTCTTCTTCTTCTTCTTCTTCAATTCATCTTCATCTTCTTCTTCTTTTTCACCTCATCTTCTACTTCTTCTTCACCTCATCTTCATCTTCTTCTTCTTCACCTCATCTTCATCTTCTTCTACTTCTTCTTCACCTCATCTTCATCTTCTTCTTCTTCTACTTCTTCTTCACCTCATCTTATTCTTCTTCTTCCTCACCTCATCTTCATTTTCTTCTACTTCTTCGTCACCTCATCTTCTTCTTCATCTTCTTCTTCTTTATCTTCTTCTTCTTCTTCACCTCATCTTCATCTTCTTCTTCTTCTTCTTCTTCTTCTTCTTCACCTCATCTTCATCTTCTTCTTCTTCTTCTTGTTCATCTTCACCTCATCTTCATCTTCTTCTTCTTCTTCATCTCATCTTCATCTTCTTCTTCTTCTTCTTCTTCTTCACCTCATCTTCATCTTCTTCTTCTTCTTCACCTCATCTTCATCTTCTTCTTCTTGTTCACCTCATCTTCTTCTTCTTCTTCTTCACCTCATCTTCATCTTCTTCTTCGTCTTCTTCTTCTTCACCTCATCTTCATCTTCTTCTTCTTCTTTACCTCATCTTCTACTTCTTCTTCACCTCATCTTCATCTTCTTCTTCTTCACCTCATCTTCATCTTCTTCTACTTCTTCTTCACCTCATATTCATGTTCTTCTTCTTCTACTTCTTCTTCACCTCATCTTCTTCTTTTTTCTTCTTTACCTCATCTTCATCTTCTTCTACTTCTTCTTCACCTCATCTTCATCTTCTTCTTCTTCTTCTTCTTCACCTCATCTTCATCTTCTTCTTCTTCTTTACCTCATCTTCTTCTTTTTCTTCTTCTTCTTCACCTCATCTTCATCTTCTTCTACTTCTTCTTCACCTCATCTTCTTCTTCTTCTTCACCTCATCTTGTTCTTCTTCTTCTTCTTCACCTCATCTTCTTCTTCTTCTTTACCTCATCTTCTTCTTCATCTTCTTCTTCTTCTTCTTCTTCTTCTTCACCTCATCTTCATCTTCTTCTTCTTCTTCTTCTTCTTCTTCTTCTTCTTCACCTCATCTTCTTCTTCTTCTTCTTCTTCTTCACCTCATCTTCTTCTTCATCTTCTTCTTTTTCTTCTTCTTCTTCTTCTTCGGTGTTTATCCTGAAAACGGGGCTGCTACGCTGTGTCGTAGTTTACAGCAAGTCTGCGATATATGTGCTTTTTTGCCCCAGCACAACCGATTTCAGTTGGTGTATTGAGGTACTGGATTTTTCTTTGCATTGTGATCCGTATTCTCTTAGCCAGATTTATACTAGTGCAACTTGTTTCCAGGGCCACATTTTGGATGGGAAAGAAGGTCTTGTTTTGGTAAGTTTCGCTGCCCCTTACGCAAGCAATGCGATTGTCAATTGCATTGGCAAATCTGCAGCTACATTTGCTAGCCTCACAACAGGTGTTTG
The DNA here is from genome assembly GCA_036924085.1 of Ariolimax columbianus. NCBI lineage: Eukaryota > Metazoa > Mollusca > Gastropoda > Stylommatophora > Arionidae > Ariolimax > Ariolimax columbianus. Next base: position 28,813,037 of record JAVGWX010000017.1, read on the forward strand.
GAAAAACCAAAAACTGACAATGAAAACCAAGGTCATGGTGTACAATGGATGTGTTGTTAGCACACTTCTATATAGCAGCGAGACTTGGATAACTATATGCCAGCGAAACTTGGACAACTATATGGCAGCGAGACTTGGATAACTATATGGCAGCGAGACTTGGACAACTATATGGCAGCGAGACTTGGAGAACTATATGGCAGCGAGACTTGGACAACTATATAGCAGCGAGATTTAGCAACTATATGTCAGCGAGACTTGGGCAACTATATGGCAGCGAGACTTGGGCAACTATATGGCAGCGAGACTTGGACAACTTATGCAAAACATCTTTGCCACCTGATATCCATTCTTAGAATTATATGGAGAGGCAGAGTTGCAAATGCAGAACTGCACTCTCGCACCGGTATCCCAAGCATGTACACTCGTTAGGCAGCGAAGACTACGATGACTTGGTCATGTTCGTCGCATGGAAGATGGTCTTATTCCCAAAAATATTCTCTATGGACCGTTGGCGTATAGCAGAAGAACAGTTGGCGGACCACAGTTGAGGTTCGAAGACCCTGGGGATGAATTTGGCATCCTGGGAAGACGCAGCCGCAGATCGATGTAAGTGAAAATGTACCCTGAATGGCTACCTCATGCTTGATGAGGAGTAGCTCTTGCAACACAGGGAAGTAAAGAGACAACGGCGAAAGAAAAAGGAAAACCAACAAACTCAACGGAGAGTTGCTGCTTCAAGGTCAATCTATAGTCAGACATAACTTAACGGTGGCTTCTATTCTCCTTACACCTGTTTCTGTTTTTTTTTTCGCTCCATATAAAGCATATAACTGATTCAGCTGGACCCCTTGCAGGAAGCCTGCATCAAAGCATTTATTTCTGCTATACAGTAGCAGTTACTGTAACATTTCGTTTTGCATCAAACATTTTCTAGCTCCATGCACAACCATCTTTAGTTTGTATTTATGATATGTGGAAAGTGACAGTGGCCATATTCATCACTCACTCTTTGGTTATTATCTTTCTACATCTAAAATCTTTCTACATCTAAAATCTTTCTACATCTAAAATCTTTTTACATCTTTCTACATCTAAAATCTTTCCACATCTTTCTACATCTAAAATCTTTCTACATCTTTCCTCATCTAAAATCTTTCCACATCTTTCTACATCTAAAATCTTTCTTCATCTTTCTACATCTAAAATATTTCTACATCTTTCTACATGTAAAATATTTCTTCATCTTTCTACATCTAAAATCTTTCTACATCTTTCTACATCTAAAATCTTTCTACATCTTTCTACATGTAAAATATTTCTACATCTTTCTACATCTGAAATTTTGTTACACCTTTCTACATGTAAAATATTTCTACATCTAAAATTTGTCTACACCTTTCTACATATAAAAGCAATTAAGATTCGTATAGGAAATGCTAGTTGATAAGCAAAATGATATTACCTCTACGTAGGTCACACATCGGAATGTCTTGTGGCCTGGTCTTTCATTGAGAAACGCCAGCTCTCCAATGATGTTTCCTCGGATGTAAAAGCTATGCAGTTCAACTCTGCTGGCCCAGTTCTCGGTACTTTGTGAAGACTGTTGATTACTGTTGCAGAAGTAGGGAACTAAAAGTTCAAAGATTAAAATAAGTTGTAACATCTCAAAGACAGTTTTTTTCGCATTCTTAACAGGCGCATAAATTAGGTCTGAGCAGAAGCGTTGTTAGTGCACTTACTTTGAATATTTGAAATCACAGTATTCAGACAAATAGACGTATGCCTTCTGTCAGGTAGCCGAAGGCTATACTTAGTAGTTGCTTTTGGTGATTTTACTTCTTCCGATTAACTAGGTTTGGGGGAAGGTATGTTGCGTATTGGGTAGGAATTTCATTGCCTCTTCTAAAGTGTTGCTGCCTGAGCAATGACGAAAAACCTGCTCTTCCGATTATCAACTGACAAGGGCTCTTTTGTGTGCAATGCGTGTACACGTGATGTAAGTTTATCGTCCTCTCCGCCAGGACTAAACGTTTGATCTCATTTTTCTTGAGACCTGGGGGTCGCTTAGAACGTGCAGATTTCGAGCTCCCGGTGCTTCGTTCTTCCGCTATATAGGCCCTGACAGAGAGTGGATAACGTACTTGATTTTCATGACAGATGCATCTGGTCTGGACATGCTCTAGTCTACCCAGCTGTAAATGGATTCATATCTTTACAGTTCTGGAAGGCAAGGAAGCGAGAAAGGAAATTGGTCACCTCACCTTTAAAAAAAAATCGTATACCTAGTAATGTGAACTCATCCGTCGCGGCAGTGTCAGCTGTGAAACAGATCTACCCATTCCTAACACAGAAATGAAAGAGACTGAGCACCTATGGGTATGCCCGGAGTGCAGTGACGTCGATTCTTGAAACAGAAACAGCTTATTCACTGCTACATCTTAGACCGTCAGTTTCTACGCGATGAGGTAAACCAACCATCCTTAGTCGCCTCTAACGACATGCTATTATTGTTTATTCCTATGTTGTTCTTTGCTCCCCTTTCAGGTTAAGTTATACATCTGCGTTCTACACGATTACCCCAGAAAATGTCCTTATAAAAGTTTACATACAAGCAAATACAACAAAAACTGCGGCCATTTCCCTACAAGCTATTATTTACACTACGATGTTTTTGATGTTGTTTGGGTTATATGATTTCAAACATTATTTTGGTGTTTCTTTTTTTGAATTGTGCATACAAAACCTCTTGTACGACTTTTGTCCCACTGCTAGAGTAGTCGATGGGGTTTTTAGGATGAGAACTGCAGGCCGCTTCGCCACTGTTGTCCCTACGTCGCATGATGGTTATGTTTGTTTATTCCACCCCACATAAAAACAACATACGCTATACCCTGTATATGGGTTTCGATCCTTTGCCCTCTTTGTAAGAAGGCAGGCGCTGAAACCATTCAGCACGCTGGACGAAAAAAAAAATAAATGTTGGTGCTGGCCAACATTCATTGCTAACTAAAGTCTTTGAAAAGGATCATCATTGAATTAACAATTAACTTCTAGGCCTCTACTTAACATACACCGAACAAGTTGATTACTGTGATCTTGTGTCTTTCCGAATGGGTCTACAACTGTACACTTGATCAATTCATTCAACAATCTTCGCATTTGCATATATATTGTTGTTGTTGTTTGTCCAGCGTTTCCGAAGAAGACCACATTGTCATCTGTCAATCCTGGAGTGGGTACATATGTGGCTGATCAAAGCAGTACAACCCCTAAAGCGACTTTCACACTGAGGGATGAGAAACACTGTTCGACCGTCAATTGGAGGCAACTCGTCTCTTGCCTTTCGTACAATTCGTCTCTGTGCAGCTTTCTTGATTCTTGACTGCTCCATATGCGCCGTGCAATCACAGATTTTTCTACGCCAAGCAGAGCGATCAGCAGCAATGTTCTCTCAACTATCAGGGCCAATGTAGCAGCTTTTCAGTGTGGCTTTCAGAGTGTCTTTGTAACGTTTTATTTGGCTACCGCCAGTTCACTTGCCTGAATCAAGCTCGCAATAGAATATTTTCTTTGGAAGCCGCTCATTTGACATACGGATAACATGACCAGTCCATCTAAGCTGCGATTTGCACAGAGTTGTGTTTGTCATGTCAGCTCGCAAAAGAGTTTCTACATCTGTGATCCCATGTTGCCATTTTATGTTCAGCAGTTTTCTTAGGCAGCTCAGATGAAAGTGGCCGAATTTCTTCGCATGTCGACTGTACATCGCCCAGGTTTGTCAGGCGTACAGACGAGTTGGTAGGACGACTGCCGCATAAATCTTAAATTTGGTTTTAAGCTTAATTCCTCTCCGGTTCCAAGCTGAAGATATTAGTATTTCAAATGCTACACATGCTTTGGCAATTCTGGAGTTTACTTCATCATTAATATGAACTGCTCTGGAGAGTTTGCTGCCAAGGTATACAAAGCGTTGCACCCACTACCATTGATAGTGATGGATAGTTCACTGTGCTCGGTTCTTGGGGCTGCTTGGTGCAGCACTTAGTCTTACTGGTAGAAATAGTGAGACTAAAGTTATCACAAGCCGCTGCAAACATTTCAACAGTATAATGCATTTCACTATCTGAATGGGCATTGAGAGCGCAGTCATCAGCAAAGTGAAGCTCACATATGTCTCAATTTGTTCTCTTGCTCTTGCCCGCCGTCTTTACAGATTGAAGAACTCACCATCTTGGCGATAGCGGTGAGAACTATGACTTCAACAACACTGTCCTTGAATGTATCCGTCACCATGGCAGCAAACATCATGTTGAAAATGGTAGGCGCTAGGATGTATCCTTGCTTCACTCCCTTTGTAACATCGAAGAGCTCAGAGTATTCACATGCTCTTGAACGCCAACATGCCATCGTGGAACTGATGAACCATTATATTAACGAAATTAGGTTATCCAAATTTGGCAATGTGGCCATGATCTTCCATAGGCTGTCCCGAAATTATAATATCAAAAGCTCTTTTACATCCAAAAATGTGATGATAAGATGAACGTTTTGCTCTTGACAATTTTCTTGTATTTACCTAACTGCAAAGATCGTATCAGTGGTGCATCGTATTTTTCTAAATCCATATTGATTCTCTGATATTGAATTAGCACGTATTCTATGTGATCCTAGTAGGATCTAGTAGGATCCTTGCAAGTATCTGTCATGCAATGCAAAGCCAAGATTTCCCCTACAGTTGTCACAGACATGCCGATTTTCTTTTATAAAGATGAATAATGGATGCATCTGAAGTCTTTTGGGACACGCTGCTGATTCCACATTTCACAAATGAGTCTGGCCAGATTTTCAGTCAGTCTGGGTCTACCAGCTTTGTAGATCTTGGCAGGAATTGAGTCGAATCCTGGAGCCTTTCCATTAGTGAGGAGGTCGATGGCTTTCTGTGTTTCCTGGAAAGTAGGACAGTGGGCTAGGGTCTCATTAGTTTCTATTTGTGGCAGATCATTTATCGCCTTATCATTCATTGACGAGTGTATGTTGAGAATCCAACTGAAGTGCACTGCCCAGCGTTCCAGTATTTTCGTTCTCTCAGTTATCAGGATGCTGGCATTTGCATTCAGCAAATGCCCGATGCATTTGGGCCATATACTTCTCGGAGTGCACTGTAACATTTTCTGAAATCATGTCTATCTGATCAGCTTTCTTGCATAGCCATGAATCTTGCATCTCACGAAACCTTCGTTGCACAGTTTTGCGAAACTTGGAAAATCCTCCTTTTTTTTTGCACTAGACCGATACAAGATCGACATTGCTGCCTTGAGTGAAAGTAGTCATTCTTGTGAGGAAATATTGCAGAAAATGGTGCTGGGTACACCTTCTTCTGGAGTGGTTGGGCTGAAGACGAGCTCCGGGATGCTGGTGTTAGCCTAGCTATAAAATAAAACCTGGTCAAGAAGCTAACCAGTCTGCCAAAAGGAATAAATGATCGGGAAAATGACACTACATCTTCCATTAAGTAGTAAGAAGGTGACAATAATTATCAGTGTCTATGGGTCTACCATGACGAATCCTAATAATATCAAGGACACATTTTATGAAGAGCTTGAGGCAGTAATTGCTATTGTACCGAAGTCGAACAAGCTCATCGTCCTTGGCGATTTCAATGCAAGAGTTGGTACAGGCCATGTTTCATGTGAAGGAATCAGGAAAACATGGAATAAGCAATTGTAACACAATCGGTCACCTCCTTTTTAGGGCATGGGCCGCCAATGACCTTATGATTACCAGCACTTTTTTCGCTATATATATCTACATCATCATCATGTAGCGTACCCTTTATAGATGAAATAAACTTTTTCCCTTGCCAAAACTCTAGCCTCCACCAGTCATACCCAGGCATTCCTTAATATCTTGGTGCCATCGTCTTCTTGATCTACCCCTGTCTTTTTTACCTGTCACCATATCTTCCATCACTGTTCTCTTAAGACCGTTGTGTCTCTTGATGTAACCAAAGTATTTACATTTTCTGGCCAAAATGGAAGTGAAAAACCAGTTCTGCTCTATGTTCAATTCATGCCGAATGTCTATATTTGTCTTTTTCTTTGTCCATGGTATTCTGAGGATCTTTCTGTAACATTTTGACACGAAGGATTCGATTCTTTGTCTGGACGTTTTGGTAATCGTCCATGACTCGCAGTAATATGATGCCACAGGGAAAACACAGGCTCTCAAGACTTTCACTTTTGTCGTTTGGTTGGTGCCCTGCCATAATTTCTTCAGGCTGTTCAGTCTCTGCATTGCCATGGTTAGTCTTATTCTTTTCTTTCGAGCAGTCGCCATTTTTGTAAATTCTGGAGCCCAGATATTCAAAATGTGTGACCTGATCTATTTCCTCATCACCCAATGTAAATTTGTGTTGACATCGTATTTTGTCGGTGGTCATTATCTTTGTTTTGTTTATGTCTATAAACAGGTTTTGATCTTCACTGTGTCGATTTAAGTCTGAAATTAGCTGCTCTAGCCCTTCTGCACTTTTTGATAGTATCACTGTGTCGTCTGCGTAAATCGAACATGTATCAAAACTGTCATTGTTCTCGTCTTCTCTAACAATTCTCATTATACATTCCGCATATATGTTGTATAGATAAGGTGAGAGGATACATCCCTGTCTTACTCCCTTTTTCATTTATGTATATGACTTTCCATGTAATGAAAACCCCATATCTATTATGATTTTTCACATCGTGATAGATATCAGGTTTCCAGTACATCTAATCCATCTAATTGAATCATTATTTCAGGAACAACAAGCTGGTGAAACATCAGATTGGTTTGAAGTACAAAAGGGAGTAAGGCAGGAGTGTATCTTCTCCATAAACCAATTTAACATTTATGTAGGGGGCATAGCGGGGAACGTTAGAGGGGAATGATAATATATTAAGTTACGCTCCCTTGACAATCGGTGGATACAATATCCCAGAGCTAAGATACGCAGATGATACTGTGATACTATCAAACAGTGCAGAGGTGTTAGAGCGGCTAATTGCAGCCACAAGCAGATGCAAACGAAGATTGAAACCTCTTTGCAAACATAAAAACAACTAAGATAATGACCACCAACAAAACATCAAGTAACACAATTTTGGGAGTGTGGAAATAGAACAGGTCACAAACTTCAAGTATCTGGGCTCCAGAATTGACAACAATGGCAGAACACCAGCAAATCAAACAAGGTTGGCAATGGTAATGTAGAGGATGTACAACCGGAGGAAACTATGGCAGAACACCAGCAAATCAAACAAGGTTGGCAATGGTAATGTAGAGGCTGTACAACCGGAGGAAACTATGGCAGAACACCAGCAAATCAAACAAGGTTGGCAATGGTAATGTAGAGGCTGTACAACCGGAGGAAACTATGGCAGAACACCAGCAAATCAAACAAGGTTGGCAATGGTAATGTAGAGGCTGTACAACCGGAGGAAACTATGGCAGAACACCAGCAAATCAAACAAGGTTGGCAATGGTAATATAGAGGCTGTACAACCGGAGGAAACTATGGCAGAACACCAGCAAATCAAACAAGGTTGGCAATGGTAATGTAGAGGCTGTACAACCGAAGGAAACTATAGCAGAACACCAGCAAATCAAACAAAGTGACAATTTTGAGAACCTACGTTTTTCACGTGGTAGCTTACGGCTGTGAAATATAGACAGTTTCCCAAACCTCAAGTAAAAGAATCATGTCCTTCGAATCAATTTTTTTTAGAATACGATAGAGCTAAATGAAATAATAATATAGATATTCAACAAGAGATGGGCATAGATGAGAACCGGTTCATAAATTAATGAACAGAAAATTTAAAAAAATTGTCCACCTCAAAAGACGCGGCATTGAGAAAAGAGTAATGGGAGGTATGGTGCCGGGCAAGAGAGGCAGAGGCATTCCAAGAATGCGATAGCACCAGGACGTCAAGGAATGATTGGGCATGACTCTGGAGCAGGCTGACGATTTGGCAAGTTTCTTTCAGACGGGCTTTGATGGAAGAGACGTTCTGCAAAGAATTTCAAGACCAGACCACCTAATAATCTGCCCAAACTTTCTGAAAGTATGCAATGTGAATGACATGTTGAGGGAGAATTACAAGACAATCCCTGTGGCTGAACATTGGGAACATGGTGACATGTCGTGGTTCCCAGATCATGGAAAGTAGGTCAGTACCTAATCATCGATAAAAAACGCCAGCTACCTGTAGAGACCCAGTCGTCAAGAAATACACATGAAGCTGTACATGTAGTTCTCATAATTATTTATGTAAATGACAAAGTTCTGCATATAGCTGACCTAGTTGTGCCTGTAGCTGACCTAGTTGTGTCTGTAGCTGACTTAGTTGTGCGTGTAGCTGACCTAGATGTGCATGTAGCTGACCTAGGTGTCACTGTAGCTCACCGAGATGTGACTGTAGCTGACTTAGTTTGTGTTTGTAGCTGACCTAGTTGTGTCTGAAGCTGACCTAGTTGTGACTGTAGCTGACATAGTTGTGTTTGTAGCTGACATAGGTACGACTGTACCGGACCTAGTTGTTCCTGTAGCTGACCTTGTTGTGCCTGTAGTTTACTAGCGTATGTTGTAGTGGTGAGGCTCACAGTTCCTACACGATGAGTTATTCCACCCCCCATCCAACCTCCCGTATTCGCCTTCAAGACCATGCTTAGCAGACTACAGTGTAACTAATCTTTCGCCCTCAATGGAGTCCAAATAATAATTCATTCCGTCAATCTCGCAAATAAAGAGAACGTTACACTTATTGTTAATATGGAACGTACAGAACAAAGTAATAAACAATACCTTTGTCTTCCTTCCACTGTCTATGGTCATGCCGTCTAACACTTTCTGACTGATATACGGTACAGGGATGAGAAAATGGGAATAAACCATTATAATGTACTACATATACATTATAGTAGAAATATACACACAACACTACAGAAACAACTCCACATAACCATACACACAATCCTACACAGACTAGTATTGTTACATATATAACCACACAACACACACAATCAAAACACATACTACCATACACATGCAACCGTGCTAACAGTGACATATACACACAGCCACACACACACAATTATACACACAGCCACAGATACGCAAACAAACCCAAATACATAATCACGCACTGTGCATAAACACAATGACATTCATAACCACCCATTCACGCACTACAAAACATGCCCAAGCAAAACCCCACACACGACCATCTTCTTCTTCTTCTCCATCACCTCCTCATCTTTCTTCTTCTTTTTCTTCTTATTCTTCTACTTCTTCCTTTCTTCTTCTTCGTTTTATCTTAAATCAATCCTATATATTTTTTTGAACAATGCTGCTTCTCTCGACACCAAACAATTTATCCCCATCAGGTTTGGTGCGGTTCCTGTTGTTTGTCACTCTGCTCTTCTAGTGGAATCGATAGATGTAGAGATCCTACATACCCGAATGAAAAAAGCGACAATGCATGATATACTATTACGATATGTAAGAGCATTGTAAACATTTACTAATACTTCGTCAGGTACCCATTTACAATTGGTTGACTGGAAGAAGCGGTCAAGCAAGGAAAAACTCAAGACACCGACGAGATTTGAACCTGGCAAGTTAGGATTGTAAGCAACGATGACGGCTCCAACCTCGTGTGATGTCCATGGGATATTCTCATGCCTGTGAAACACTCTCCCTAAGCCTGTCTATATTCTAGGCCAAAAATAAAGTTCAGAACATCATTTCCGACACAACACTCCAGGGTATTGAAACGCAAGGTTGACTGACTAAAAAGACCTCTATTGATTCGTTGGGTCTAATAGAGAACGGGTGCTGGTATTAGACCCTCGGAAGACAGGTCAGTCTTAACCTACAAATGACAGGGCGTTGCTACGGTAATCCTGCTCAATTCGAGAGAAGTCGCAGACATTTGTCCACGTATTAGGCTCATAAGCCAACAACATCTCCGTGCCATGACCAGGCTTGTACCCTGGTCAAATGCACCTCTTCGAGAGAAATCGCAGGTCGCTGACATTTGGTCCACGTCCTTGGCTGATAAGCCAATGGTGCGAAGCTACCATCTGAGGGACTACGGCCGAACGCCTCTAAGCCACAATCCCGCCCTAAATCTCAGCACCGCTGTGATGGGAGGTTACGACATGGCTGGGACCTGGGGCTCGCATCTCAGCCCGGCCCGGTCAAGCCGCAGAAATGCACCTGGTTAAATGCACTCCTGCCTTGCTCTTTACCTCTGTCTACTATCAGTCATCCCAATGGACGCAGAAGAGATGTAGTCCAGCGGACATTGCACCCCCTGCCCTATTGTGACAACCTCCCGGGTGGCGGGGAATGCTAGGCGTGCCATCACTGCAGATGAGCCGAGAAAATAAAGGGAGCAAAGAGATATCTCACTCACATGCATATGCTACGTTCCTGGCAGGACGTGACGATCCTGAGACACAGTCACACTGGACTGCCTCTCTTCCGGAATAGTACAAACTAGTACATAGTCCATCATATCATATCATTGACAAACCCCATAGACACGAGTGGGGCAGACTCGATAGTCCTGTAAGACAACTTCCCTAAGAGAGACAACTCTGACCAAAAACAACTGCTGCCTTGCAGTTAGGCTGGGGACAGCCAAAGGCTAAGGAGGGCACCCTACAGAAACGCCGGTTGAAATCGGATACACTGAGCCACAGGCTTAACAAAATAAAACAGTGCAACGTATATCGCTGTAAACAGCATACGATGAAGAAGAAGAAGAAACGCAAGGTCACACTGCTGAGGGCACTAAAGAATTCATCTATCTTGGTAGCATGATATCATCCGATTAGCGCAGCGGTCCGGATATGTCAAAGCTGATCGGACTAACTGCGTCTGCTATTCACCACTTCCGACGTGTGGAGTAATGGCAACATCTCTTTTGGGACAAAAATCCGCATCTACAAGTCCTACGTGGTCCCAGTCCTGGTTTACGGCTCCGAAATCTGGACATTATTGAAACATAAGAGGTTGACAGCCTTCTACATGCGCAGCCAGCGGCGTGTCCTGGGCATACAATGGCATGACTACATCCGCAACGTGGAGGTATTTGTTAAAACAAACCTCCACCGAATCTTTGAAACACTTGACCGAAGCCGAGTTTCTTTGTTCGGTCATGTTGTACGGCTGGACAAGGAAACATTTGACCGACGCCGAGTTTCTTTGTTCGGTTATGTTGTACGGCTGGACAAGGAAACACTTGACCGACGCCGAGTTTCTTCGTTCGGTCATGTTGTACGGCTGGACCAGGAAACACTTGACCGACGCCGAGTTTCTTTGTTCGGTCATGTTGTACGGTTGGACCAGGAAACACTTGACCGACGCCGAGTTTCTTTGTTCGGTCATGTTGTACGGTTGGACAAGGAAACACTTGACCGACGCCGAGTTTCTTTGTTCGGTCATGTTGTACGGCTGGACCAGGAAACACTTGACCGACGCCGAGTTTCTTTGTTCGGTCATGTTGTACGGTTGGACCAGGAAACACTTGACCGACGCCGAGTTTCTTTGTTCGGTCATGTTGTACGGCTGGACAAGGAAACCCCAGTCCACAAGATACTAAGGAAGTCAGTCCTCAGCTCTAAAAGTCTTGCCCCCAACCGGCTGGAGGTACAGAAGAGGTCGTCCCCACACATTATGGCTCCACAAATATCAACCTCCTCTTCCACCCTTGACGAGGTCTGGAACCACTTCACTGCTGTTGGTCATGGATGTGACTGACCGACGCAACGGGCCTCAGACGCCTAAGTGAACATTATTATTATGTGAACACGCGTTCTCGGCAATGTGGGCCGTACTTATGTTATTTGAGGTCTCTGGTACACAGTTCTTAACACTTTACCATGTTTCTATGGGAAGGTCTGTTCAGGCAAAATCTACTGCTCAGACATGTTAGTTAGGGTCAGGCAAAATATACTGATCAGACATTTTAGTCATTATCAAGCGAAATATACTGATCAGACATGTTAGTCAGGGTCAGGCAAAACATATTGGTCAGACATGTTAGTCAGGGTCAGGCAAAACATATTGGTCAGACATGCTAGTCACTGTCAGGCAAAACATACTGGTCAGACATGTTAGTCAGGGTCAGGCAAAATATACTGGTCAGACATGTTAGTCAGGGTCAGGCAAAACATACTGATCATACATGTTAGTCAGATCAGGCAAAACATACTGGTCAGACATGTTAGTCAGATTAGGCAAAACATACTGGTCAGACATGTTAGTCAGGGTCAGGCCAAACATACTGGTCAGACATGTTAGTCAGGGTCAGGCAAAATATACTGGTCAGACATGTTAGTCAGGGTCAGGCAGTACATACTTAACTTAACATCTTTACACTGGTTTAGAAGACCCTGCAGAGTCTGTATACAACCAGTTACATTTACATCACCTTGCTCTAAAATCTATGCGCATCCAGTTTATTCTTAAATGCATTAACTGTCCCTGCCTCCACTACCTCCCCTGGCAATGCATTCCAAGCAGACACCACTCTCTGACTAAAAAAATATTTCCTAATATCTAACCTGGACCTCTCTTTAATCAGCTTGTAGCTATGCCCTGGTGTTATTGTAGGTGGCTGTATTTTAAAAAACTTGTTATAGTCTAATTTATCGATTCCTCTGATCATCTTATAAACCTGTATTAAGTCCCCACGAATTCTTCTCTCTTCGAGACACTGTAGGCCGGTTTTTCTGAGTCGTTCCTCATAACTGTAATTCTGGAATCCCACTATCATCTTTTTCGCTCTTTTTTGTATTCTTTCTAGCATGTTTATGTCCCCTCTATGATAAGGACTCCACACCTGTACACAGTACTCCAATCTAGGTCTAACTAAAGCTTTATACAGTTTGACGATCACTTCCTTGCTCCTATGTTTAATATTTCTTTTTATCATACCTAACATTGCATTTGCCTTTTTCACTGCTACCTTAACTTGCTCACTCACCTTTCCTGTATGATCTATTATAACCCCTAGGTCCCTTTCCTTATCTATCTTTCTAATATTGTTTTCTCCCATTCTGTAATTATGTTCCATATTGGATCTACCCATGTGGATGACTGTACATTTATCTACATTAAACTCCATTTGCCAGCTTACAGACCATTCTCAAATTTTATCTAAATCCGACATCAATATATCCACTTCCGCTTTAGATGAGACACTACTGCATAGTTTTGTGTCATCAGCAAATTTTGCAATCATGGATCTCAAATCAATGTCCAAATCATCTATATATATCAAGAACAAAATTGGTCCCAAAACCGAGCCCTGTGGCACACCACTTTTCACTTCACTCCACTCAGAGTACTCCTTATTTATGCCCACCCTCTGCCTTCTTCCCGTTAACCAATTTTCAATCCATTTGGCAACTTCGCCACCTATTCCATGTGATTTTAACTTTCGAAATAATCTTTGATGAGGTACTCTATCAAAGGCCTTTGCAAAGTCTAGATAAATAACATCTACTGGCTCCCCTTTATCCTCCATGAATTCTAATAGATTTGTTAAGCATGATCTCCCTCTAGTAAACCCATGCTGACTATTTCTAATTAGATTAAATTTGTCTAAATGCATTACAATGTTTTCTTTGATTATTGACTCTAACAATTTACAGACTATGCTCGTTAAACTCACCGGTCTATAATTTGCCGGATCTGATTTTGTGCCTTTTTTGAATAAGGGGATCACTCCTGCATCTTTCCAATCCCGTGGAACAATCCCTTTTGTAAGTGATTGAGAACATAATATAGCCAATGGTTTTGCTAGTTCGTTTCTAATTTCATACAGCAATTTTGGGTGAATACCATCTTGACCTGGACATTTATTCACTTTCAACCCCTCCAATTTTTTAAAAACCATTTCCTCTGTAATACAGATTGATCTTAATCCCGCTGTATCCATGTCTCTTTGAAAAATATCTATAGGCTCTGGGATCTCGGAGCAGTCCTCCTTTGTGAAGACTGTGCCAAAGTACTGATTGAGCAGATTAGCAGCCTCCCTATTCTCACTTATTATTTTCCCTGTACTGTCTATGAGAGAGCCTACTTTGTCTTTCGTTCTTTGTTTATTTCTAACATAAGAAAAGAAGCTTTTACTGTCAGTCTTGATCCTCTGATCATACATGTTAGTCAGATCAGGTAAAACATACTGGTCAGACATGTTAGTCAGGGTCAGGCAGTACATTCTGATCATACATGTTAGTCAGATCAGGCAAAACATACTGGTCATACATGTTAGTCAAATTAGGCAAAACATACTGGTCAGACATGTTAGTCAGGGTCAGGCAAAATATACTGGTCAGACATGTTAGTCAGGGTCAGGCAAAATATACTGGTCAAACATGTTAGTCAGTGTCAGGCAAAATATACTGATCAGATATGTTAGTCAGGGTAAGGCAAAACATACTGGTCAGACATGTTAGTCAAGGTCAGGAAAAATTTACTGGTCAGACATGTTAGTCAGGGTCAGACAAAACATACTGACCCAGTAGTAGTCAGTGACACGCAGCTGAAGCCAAGCATAGCACAACCACCTAGAGGACTCTGGTTCACCTTTATCAACACGCTCGGGATGTGAGGAAAGCTACTGCAATCCGCCACTTAACGTCCTTTTCAGGACGGACAAAAGCGTAACCTTACTCACTGTTGACATTCACAAACAACAGCAACAATAACAACAACAACAACAACAACGACCATGCTGCTACACTTTCTGGTTACATTGGCTGATCTTGTGTCCCGTGCCGGATGAAACAAAGAGTAATCAAGGCCAGGTGAAACGTACTGATGAAGCTCATCATATGATGTTCTCGTTTGTGCTCATGGAAACATTCTGTGTCATAACAGTCTAGACATCGATGTGGGGATATGCACTGTAGTCCTCATAGTGGCGAGCTTACTGAGCAGTCTCCCATTGCACTACTGCTAGAATGACCCCAATCCGCTTTTCCAAGTACGCTTTGGGATGTAAGTAGAGCCACTAAAACAGACCAGCAAAGAAACGTCGTCAAACGCCCTCTTGGCTGTAGTGCAAAGCCAAGATTCAAAATTGGTTCGCTTCGCTGCTTTGGTGATCGCAGTGTAGATGCCCCATCTCGTTGGTTAGACCGCTGAAAAACAGTTTATTTCAAGGAAAACTAGGCGGGCGCGAGGTGGAATTTTGGTCAGTATGTTCAATCTGACTTTTCACGGGGGTTTTGTCTCCCACATTCGACTTGAATACGTACAGTGCTTTAGTGAACCTTGACAGTCAACACATTTCAAGGCCCTGATTCTAACATTCGACCTATATCTTGGCATTAACCCTGACAGGCCACACATATCTTGGTACTAACCCTGACAGTCGACACATATCTTGGTACTAATCCTGACAGTCAACACATATCTTGGTACTAATCCTGACAGTCGACACATATCTTGGCACTAACCCTGACAGTCGACCCATATCTTGGCACTAAGCCTGACAGTCAACACATATCTTGGCACTAACCCTGACAACCTACACATATCTAAATACTGACCCTGACAACTCCGTGTAAGATAATAAATATCCCTCCTGGCAAGTATCCTTGAGTAACGATAACGTCATTTGCATAGAATTTTATAAAGTTGCCAGCGTGCTGTGGATAGAAGAGCCGTTTACAGATACATCTTCAGAGCTCTGAGCATATAACGAAACGATAGTCTAGAACGTTATGTGTGTGATATAGACGAGAATAGAACAACTACCAAATTGAGAACATATCGTAAGAAGCGTCTGAAAGTGCCGTCTTAACCGTGAAAGGTAGGAGAATCTTCAATTCATGGCGCAAGTCGGTATCAGTGCACAATTTTCTATATACGTAACCAGCATATCCTACTTTAATCTCCTGAGCAGAATCGAACCACACCAGACTAGAGTATCAGCTGGGTACACGCCAATCGAGGAGGGCGTGACCGAATGGTTTCAAGGCCTGCCTGCCGAGAAGGACGGAAGCGGTTCGAATCCTCGGTTTGGCATATGTTGTTTTTCTGTTAAGGGTGAACTAAACAAACATAGCCAACATACGACGTGGCGACAGCATTGGCGAAGCGGCCTGTAGTCCTCAGCCTATAAAAGCCCTCGACTACCCCAGCAATGGGGAAAATGTCTTATGATACACCAAATCTATACGGTATACTATAATCTCTTTGGGTGCTTTGCTCTCAACAGTGTTAGAAAATACTTCTTCATCTGAGATCAATAAAATGTCACAGTTTGTATGGAACTAAGCAACAACTAACAAGGACGTGCAGATACGCTTACTACGAGACGTGAGAGCTTGAGTTCCATTGGAGTCATAACTGCAACATTGAATTGGCAAGCACAATAACTCGCACAGACCAAAATATATTCAATGTGTGTAGTCTTGCAGCTTTAGGGTAGGTAGTTAGTCCGATTAGACGACAAGGTTCCGTCACACCAACAGTCAATGAATACGATGAGTGAATGTTTCCCAGGCTGCATGTTGTGAAGATGTCTCTCCTTTTTTTTTGTTTTTGTTTTGTTTTGCGTTCGCCTTATTTTTCTAATCCCCAAGGCGGTGTGCGTTGCACTGTGTTTTTATTTTGCGCCTGTCGGCCCAGTGCATCCGACTTCAGCATGCATTTTATGTAAGGGTCTGCTTCCTCCTGCATTTTCTAAGGGTTTGCTTCCCCGAGGTAACGGCCGGTGTTGTGATGGGGATCGAACCCAGCACCATCGGATTGTGAGCTGTGCCACTTAACCACTAGGCCACGCCGTCCCCTTTCTTTCCAATCTGACCTAACCAGATGCTGCGGAGATGGCCGTAGAGGCGGGACCATAATGTTGAGTGTCGCTTTCTATTCTTGATATTTAAGGGGACATCCTCGGCAAGGCGGGTTTCAAGTTCAGATAGATCCAAACTGTGACGGTTTATGCGAATGTTCTTTTGGAGCCTTCCGTGGAGCGACCTCGTCATTTATGACTTGGTAATAAGAGTGGTTGGCAAGATGGTCTCTGATTGCACATGTGGAAGTCTTTAATGCGGCTCTGATCACTATCTAGAGATAGCATCCCACATAGTATACGATTACCTGAGTGTGATCACATGACCGCTATCACCTGAATGAGATCACACGAGTGGTACTCAATTTGTAAAATGAAATGGATTACTAAAATCTTCCTAGCATGTAGTAAAAGGTAACTGAAAAGGAGTGTACGTGGCGCTAGCAACTTCATCGTGCCATCAGCCACTATTTTTGAAACCGTCATTGCAAATACTGTAAAAAGGAAAACTTTAGTGGCGGATTACACGTTTTCACTTGGAGCAAATAGAATAGCCATTATTATTTTAATATAATTAGATACTGTAATAAAAAGATGAATAACTCGATTTCACTGGTATCAGTAGGAGATGATCGAAATGAGGAAGATGAGAAGGGTGAAGAAGGTATTTAAAAAAACGGAGTAAATGAAAAGAAGTAGAATATGAAGATGAAGCTGACCAAATAAAAACGTCGAAAGATGGCAATAAAAAAGTATAAGACGAAGATCGGGGTGAAGAAGATAAAAAAGATATAGCATATAAAATGAAGACGATAAAAAAGAAGATCTGGGTATGC
This sequence comes from Ariolimax columbianus, assembly GCA_036924085.1. Taxonomy (NCBI): domain Eukaryota; kingdom Metazoa; phylum Mollusca; class Gastropoda; order Stylommatophora; family Arionidae; genus Ariolimax; species Ariolimax columbianus. The sequence goes on from JAVGWX010000017.1 coordinate 28,830,732, forward strand.
GCATCAAATTGGAAATTCATCAAGTGACAGACTATTAAATTGGAGAACTTTGATTTTTGTCTTCTGCGCCATGTTTGACGCTGAAAGAAAACACACATACAAATACAAACACACACACACACAAACATACACACACACGCACACAAACACACACACACATATTCCCAAACATAGTTTCAAATATGCCTCAAAATGTTAATTACATGAACTTATTTAGCTTAAAACTTGTTTCCCTATTTTTGCTTTATATTTGCTCATTGCGAAGCAAAGAGTTACTACCAATGCAAGTGGCCTGTCACAGGAAGAGAGTACGAAAATAACTGATTCATATTTCCATGGCAGTTCAAGTAACATTTTGTGCTCCCCAGGTTACTGTTAGGGAAGGATAGAAATCAAGGAAGCGAACCGACCACCCGACCTCATAAATAACTATGACCTAGTATAATCCTCTTTATTCAAATTTGAGGGCATGCTTGGAACGTTACATTGATCCTGTTTTGTTCCCACTAAATATCACTTCGATCATGCAAGTACTAGTTCACGAAAATCAACTTCCTCAGAGCATATTTACCTCCAGTGGAGTAGTGGGTGGGTACGTTTGGTGAAGTGTTTAGTGATATGGCTAGCAACCAAGAACAGTCGAGTTCAGATTCTTGAAGCGGAATGGTTGTACCCCAGTAGGAAGTTGTTGCTTACGAATGCCCAACATGAGTAGGTTTCCTCTTTTGTGCGCCATGAAAAGGACGTTAAGTGACGGGTTGCAGTAGCTTTTCTCATATCGCGAGCCTACTGATGAAGGTGGACCGGGGTCTTCCAGGCGGTTGTGCTATGCTTGGCTTTATCTGCGTGTCGATCCCTCACCTTGTTAGCCAGGCTGCCATGAAAACAGGTTTCCAGGAAGGGCTATGAGGAAGTCAGGGTGAAGGTCTTGGCCAGTATGTTTTTGCCTGACCCTGACTAACATGTCTGATCAGTATATTTTGCCTGACCAGACGTTAATCTTTCTTCCCACCAGTAGGAAGTAAACCTATAACTAACTACGCGCTGAAGTTGGCTTCACTGTGTAATTAGGCGAAAAACAACATAACACACTTTTGGAAAAACGCAAACATTTTTTAAAAGTCTTGCCTCAAGTTTGGTTATGACATCAAAGTCGCCTTCTATCCATGGAATACCCTGAAGCACAGTCCGTACTGTACTTGGGCGTATGGTGTAGGGGAAGTTTTGTGCTGCCATCATTTTGATTAATATTTCCTGCAACATCACGAGGAACAGTCATTCAGAAACAGAAATTTTATTAATTACATTTTTACAAGAGTGCAAAACAAATTTTTGTTCACCTGTCCACAAGCTTGTAGATGTCCAACACTTTGTCCACCTGTCCACTAGCTTGTGGATGTCCAACACACTTTGTCCACCTGTCCACAAGCTTGTGGATGCCATCCAGAAAAACAAGTCTTTTGTGTGACCTTTAACCAATTTTGCACAGTATTCATTACCGCATTTTCAGCTGTCTTGGGGCCCATCTGCTACATACTTTTATATTACCGAGATTATGATGGGCAAATTTTGCGCAGCTCTGTGACTCATGTTGAAATCTACGGCTATTTCATCAATAGTGACTCGTCTGTTGCCACGAGCTAGCTGGTCGATCTGCTGTCTTACTGTGTCAGTTGCCATCTTTGCTGGTCTCCCTCCCGGCAGTTCATCAATGGCGTTTTCTGTTTCCGGTTTGACGTCTTTCTACCCATTCATAGACTCTCCTCTGACTCAAACAACTATCCCCATCTTGGAGCTTCATTCTGCTGTAAATTACAGGTTTCACATCCTCTGCCCCCCCCCCCCCAAAAAAAAAAAAAATTAAATTAAATTATATTGCGACTCGTTGTTCGTTCATGGTGTAAACCGACACATTCTGCTCGATTGTCACAATCCCATCACAGAGTATTGCTAAAGAGCTATTTTGTGTCCTGAAATAAGAATGCCGCTGCACATACTCTTCCATGTACTTTACAATTAAATTGCTGTTACTTAATAACAGTTCCTGGTACATATACAAATTAATTTGTCACATTAGTCAATAAACAATAGTGGAAAGGATGGTTATGATCCCGTATAAAAGTGGCAAGTGCCTTATTGAGGAAGAGTACGTATAAAAGTGGCAAGTGCCTTATTGAGGAAGAGTACGTATAAAAGTGGCAAGTGTCTTATTGAGGAAGATTACGTACAGGCACGATGGACAGAGTACTGTTCCAAGTTATACAAATTATGAGTGACGGAACGAACCTGAGAAGACAATCCATACAACACCAACAACCATAGAGGATAACCAACTGATAACGAAGTAAGAGGTAACTGCAGCGGTAAAGACATTGAGAAGAGGGAAGGCGGCCGCCGTAGACAATATACCAGCAGAGCTCTTACAGGCAGGTGGGGAGGTAGTGGTGGAAGGCCTGACACATATCTGCAACAAAATATGGGCGACAGGAAACTGGCCGGACTTATGGACTAAATCAATGGTTATTCCGTTACATAAGTCTTGAAACCTAAATCTGTGCCAAAATTACAGAACAATAAGCCTCATCAGCCACCCTAGCAAGGTCATGCTTAGATTAATCCTGGACCGATTGAAACCCCAATCAGAGAACATCATTGCTGAGGAACAAGCAGGGTTCAGACAGGAAAGACGCACTTCAGAACAGATATTTAATTTAATGCTGCTAAGCGAGAAATATCTAGAACAGCAGCAAAAACTGTATCATATGTTTGTTGATTTTAGAAAGGCGTTTGATAGGGTATGGCATAAAGCGCTATGGACAACCATGAGGATGTATAAAATCAACGGAAATGTTATAAAGGTCCTTGAACACCTGTATGACAAGGCGTCCAGCGCAGTTCTTGTGAATGGGAGACGAGGGGACTGGTTTCGCACATCAGTTGGTGTGAGACAGGAATGTACACTCTCTCCAACTCTTTTCAATATATTCCTTATGTGAATGAGTGAGGCACTTGGAGGTCACGTTGGTACTATCAAGATAGGGGCCGAACGATTTCAAACCTTCGTTTTCCAGATGATATCGACGGGTTGGCGGGTTCAGAAGCAGAACTCCAGGAAAGGGTCAGAAGGCTCGATGAAGCAGCTCTTGACTATGATGTGGAGATAAACGCTGGAAAGACAACATTATGACCAACAACGCCGAGGGCTTCAACAGCAGGATAAAAGCTAATGTTCAGGAACTCGAAGTGGTTGACCGTCTTAAATATCTGGGGTCGATTGTGAGTGATGAAGGATCAAAATGTGAGGTGTTGGCCAGAATAGCAAAAAGAGGTGGGGGGACAAAATAAAAGAATGGGCCAATCTCCGACGAGAAGAGGCACAGGCAGCGGCCGCTAATAGAGAAGGGTGGCGTGGGGTTGTAAGGATGTCTTTATGTGTGCCCCAACGACCTCACCAGTTACGGGATGACCTAACCTGACCTGACCTGTTCTGGAACGGGTGGTTATGCAAGCATATCGCTTGTTAGTTATTATCACTACTTCCTTTACAACTTTGTACTTTTGTTGCTATCCGTGAAGAGGGTCAGGGAGGAGTATGCAACAAGTGAACAATAATAGACATGGAAGGCGGAGTGGGGCGGGGGGAAGGAGGTATTTAAGTAGAAAGTAGACGTTTACATAACAACTCTCCCTCACATACACATCTGTAAGTCGCCAATCTTTGAAAGCTTCTTACTGTCCAGTTAAAATTAAAATAAGGCGTTGTGGATTAAAATAAAGTGTTAGATAACACAAATAGGTTTGATCAGATTCACCGCTATGGAGAAAACAAATACGAAACCTACGATACGACGAAAAGGCTTTAATCGGGGACGACCAACAAAAATATATTAGCTTGCGACTCATATAGGAAGGGAAGAATTTAAAAAAATTTTTTTTAAAATAAATATGAATACATAAAAAATTTTTTTTAAATACTTCACTGGATTGTACATGAAGAGAATGAAGTGTGACCCGTGTCCCCTCGTGAAATCCCAGAATGCAAATGGGCGAGCAGAAACGGCCAGGAAGGCTTGGGAAGTAGGCAAAAGCCGGATAAAGGCAAAGGCCGATAGCGACAAAACAATGAAAAGCCAAATGGTGAGATGGGTACACGTAATCCGGAGAAAAGGAAGAAAAAGAAGATACGCAGGTGCCGACAGGGCGGGGGGAGATAAGGACTGGGTAGCTGAACTCACGCAAATAAATCTTGGGATTTTGTCTTTCTTACAAGGCTTAAAATCTCAAATACGAAGAAAATATTTAGTAGCTCATATTTCACATAATTATATTTAGTCATCTGTTCAGAGATTATGTATTTTGTAGAACAATACTAAAATTTAAATATTGGTTAGGGGAACGAAGATGCAGTACAGTGAATGAGTTAACAGCCAGTGACTCATAGCTGGTTGTTTGTATCAGGGTCAGTGATCCAGATTTGACCAATGCCCTATTCCGCTTTCAAGCCGTGGTTTTGCAAACAGGCTGCATTAGTGTCGTCTGGTTAAGAGAATAGGGATCGCTGTGGGGAGGAAAACCCAGTACCCGCAAAAAGCCAGCTGAGATCGGATGTATCGAGACGAAAGGTGTAAATAAAGCAGCCTCGCTGTAAACTACAACACAAAGTACATTTCTCATACAATAACTACTGTGTGTACTATTTCTGCAAACATATCTTTGACAATAACTACTTTGCGTACTATATCTGCCCCCATTCCTTTGACAATAACTACCTTGTGTACTATATCCGCGTCTATTTCTCAGACAATAACTACCTTGTGAACTATATCCGCGTCCATTTCTCAGACAATAACTACCTTGTGTACTATATCCGCGTCCATTTCTCAGACAATAACTACCTTGTGTACTATATCCGCGTCCATTTCTCAGACAATAACTACCTTGTGAACTATATCCGCGTCCATTTCTCAGACAATAACTACCTTGTGTACTATATCCGCGTCCATTTCTCAGACAATAACTACCTTGTGTACTATATCCGCGTCTATTTCTCAGACAATAACTACCTTGTGTACTATATCCGCGTCCATTTCTCAGACAATAACTACCTTGTGTACTATATCCGCGTCCATTTCTCAGACAATAACTACCTTGTGTACTATATCCGCGTCCATTTCTCAGACAATAACTACCTTGTGTACTATATCCGCGTCTATTTCTCAGACAATAACTACCTTGTGTACTATATCCGCGTCTATTTCTCAGACAATAACTACCTTGTGTACTATATCCGCGTCCATTTCTCCCAGCACACCCATTTCTCGAATTTCACTCAGAGCATGTTCTGCAGCATTTAGCGACAGTCGCATGGCCGTCTTTGTCTTCAGAGCAGCCATTACGTTTGGATGTTGTAGCTGTGACAGACCTAATCAACATTGAAAACATAAAAGAGTGTCAGAAATATATTTTTGCCTTGCTAAACTTTATCTTTATATATATGCACTACTTCTATCTGCGCCGTTCATTCTTTAAAAAAAAAACAACCCCTCTCTCTCTCTCTCTCTCTTTTTCTATCTCTACGCATCCCCCACCCCCCACCCCATCCCCCACCCCTACATTCGGGAATTGATAGTGTGTATCATTCTTGTCTATTCATACGCTTATTTCTGTGTAGGTACGGCACTGCTTTATGAAGTCTTGCCTTGTCTCTTACACTTGATTGAGACGTAGGGGCCGTGGAAAGCCATAGTTTTCATGATCAGACGCGTCGCTGAAGCAATTGTCATCCCATAACGATTGAGACTATCCTCAACATTTTCTATCCATGTGGTTCTCGGTCTCCTTTATGAAGTATCATCATCCCCATCATATAGCCTTTCCTTTATAGAACGTCGCCCCAATCACAACCTTTCTCAAATAAGCTCTTTCCCATGCCCAAACTCCAGCATCCGCCACATCCGTGCATTCCTGGATATCTTGGTGCGATAGTCTTCTCGGTCTACCCCTGCCTCTTTATTCGGGCACCATACCTGTCATCATTGTTCTCATAGGAAAGTTGTGTCACTTGATGTGTCCAAAGTATTTTAATTTTCCTGCCAAAATGGAATTGATAACCAGTTCTCCTCTATGTTCAACTCTTGCCGAATGTTTATATTTGTCTTTTTCTCCGTCCAGGGTATTTTTAGGATATTTCTTTATTATTTTGACTCGAAAGACTCGACTCTTTTATTTGAAGTACCGCATGCAATTAATGTAATATTAATGAGATATACTATTTGTCATTTTTTTTATCTTTCTAAATATGTGTATGTGCATGTATATATATATATATATATATATATATATATATATATATATATATATATATATATATATATATATACACACATACACACACACACAAAAGAAAGAGAGAGAGAGAGAGAGAGAGAGAGAGAGAGAGAGAGAGAGAGAGAGAAAGAGAGAGAGAGAAACAAAGAGAGATAAAGGACAAAGACAATATCCCATTAATATTTTATTTATTTCGTGCCTTCGTTGACAACCAAATGATATGTCAAGTTGTTGTTCATTTTGGTGGCGGAATATTTGTTACTCTGTTTATACACATGTAGATGATACCTTCTTAGATTAGCAAATGCATTCAACACTAACATTAACATACAATGACTGTACATGAACTTTACACACAATCAAACTGTGAGACAACTCACTAAGATACTGAGCAGTTTCCAGCTTATTCTTGTGACACACATACTTCATCTCTGCGGCCAAGATTCGGTCCGTGATGATACTGTTCATCTACAGAAATAGTTGGATCAATACCAATGTATGACGCGAATTTTTCTTTTCCGACAAAGAAAAGAGGGTCTTCGTTTCACAATTAACAACAATAGCAATAGTGTCAGAAATTGTAATATGATATGGAATGTAATTATTTGTTGTGTTCAGCTGCTATTGCCTTCTGGCGTCAGTCACGGAGAGAAGAATGCATATAACTTTTTGGAGTGTTTCTTCCGTTCCTTCTATACATTGCAGTAAGACCTCGCAGCAGGCAGATCATACTGTATTCTTTGTCGAATTCCCGAACCAATGTATCTGCTGTAATTCAATATAGTAATTAACCGTTGTCCTTATTGCCAATTATCCCAACGTGCGGTTCCGAATTCGACGCGAATTGCCTTTCCTGTTGCACTTTGTACACATCGCATCTCACTTGTCTCGTACTTACATTTGTGATTATCTAATAGAGCCCATGTTTGACACAGATAACATAATGTAGAGACGAACAGCGTGTTTACACTGAAAGTGATAAATATAAATATATAGGTCACCGTAGGTAAAACAGCAACTATATGTCACGAAAGTAGGCGAGGCAAAACAAGTATGAATATCTGTAACTGACACATTAACACAGTAGAGCGAATAACGAGATGAATTATAATTCATTATATTGTTGGGGTTCAATAACGCATCATTGGATTGTGTTATACAGAACTAAATTGACCAACATCAGTGCAACGAGCAGCAAGAAACTAGCATTACTGACAACAGACGTACGTGTAACCTTTCCAGTTAATGCCCTTTGCTTCTCGTGCAGATAATTATATTTATTGTTATCGTTATATATATTTAACGGCTGGAAACAGGATGTTTTCAAGACAGTCCGTCTGATAAGATGGGGATCGACGTGATCCCTGTAGTAGTGAGCGTCACGCAGATGCAGCAAAGCATAGTACAACCGTCTGGAGGACTGCGGTCCACTTTCATCAGTACGTTCAGGATCTGAGGAAAGCTACACTACAACTTGCTACTTAAAGCCCTCAGGGCGCACAACAAAGTACGCTTGCTCATTATGAGCATATATATATATATATATATAAAGTTATTCTAGAGAAGAAGTTCAAAACTTCACGAGTTTTTAATGTAATGGCTCGACCAAAGCAAATAAGTGGAAGTGCCATCTCCACATCGAAGATCATCTGCAATTTGATTCCATCATACTCTTTTTCTTGCCTTGATGGTACAATGATCCATGTATCTTCTTGTCCATCTTTTGATGTTATTCTGCTACTTATATTGTTAGCTTCGTTCTTCAATTCTGGCACGTTTTCCCTCATCTTTTACATTCAGTATTGTTTTCAGAACGTGTTATATGCCTTTTGATGTGACCATTTCGGGACCGATATTGTTCTTGATATTAATAAACGATTTAGACATTGATATGGGATCCATGTTTGAAAAATTTACAGATGACACAAACTTTGTAGGAGTGCCTCGTCTATAGCATAGGTGGATATATTGAGGTCGGATTTAGATAAAATTCGAGACCTGTCTGTGAAAGGACAAATGTAATTTAATATAGATAAATGTACAGTCATCCATCCACTTGGGTAGATCCAATATGAAACATAGTAACAGAATGGGTGAGAACAATATTAGATTGACATATAAGGAAAGGGATCTAGGGGTTATAATAGAACATACAGGAAAAATTAATTGGCAAGTCCAGGAAGCAATGAAAAAGGCAAATGCAATGTTAGGAATGATAAAAAGAAATATTAAACATAGAAGTAAGGAGGTTATTGTCAAACTGTATAAAGCATTAGTTAGACCTAGATTGGAGTACTGTGTACATGTGTGGAGTCCTTATCACAGAAGAGATATAAACATGCTTTAAAGAATACAAAAAGAGCGACAAAGCTTATAGTGGGATTCCAGAATTACAGTTACGAGGAAAGACTCAGAAAAACCGGCCCACCGTGTCTAGAAACGAGAAGAATTCGAGGTTACTTAATACAGGTTTACATGATAATCACAGAAAAGATAAAATTAGACTATAACAAGTTTTTTTTTCAAAATACAACTACCAGCAAGAACAAGAGGGCACAGATACAAATTAATTAAAGAAAGGTTCGGATTGGATATAAGGAAATATTTTTTTAGTCAGAGAGTGGTGAATTCTTGGAATGAATTACCCCATTAGGTAGTGGAGGCAGTGACAGTTAATGCATTAAAAAATATATTGGATGTGCATAGTTTTTAGAGCAGGGTAATGCAGATGTGATTGGTTGTCTACAGACTCTGATGAGTCTTCTAAACTAGTATAAAAACGTTAAGTTAAGTTTTAATATTTTTACTCTGGCTGTAAGTTCATCAATTTCCATTGCGTTTTAAATTTCTCCAAGACCTTATTTCTGTTATTTTCTTTCCGGAAGATCCGCCCAATCAACATTCAGATAGAAATATCAAAGGTAATTCTTCTTTTTCTGCTCGACTGTTCAATGCCGAGGGAGCCATGGTAACGCAGTGGTTATTCCATACATAGTAATCAGTTTGCCGAGTTGAAATGCATCGCTGGGTTTCAGAGAAAGCTAACTGAACGAAGGAACAGTACACCACAAAATGATTACACGGTCAATTTCTTACGTGCGCCCCACGTGCAGCAGAGCATTGGACTTTACAGTAGTATGAGATCTTATCTCTCAGCACGTCTTATAATGTTACAGGTCTGATGATGTCACAAGTCTGTTGATGTTACTAGTTTGATTATGTTACAGTCTGATGACGTCACAAGTATGATGATGTTACAAGTCTGATGATGTCACAAGTATGATGATGTTACAGTCTGATGATGTCACAAGTATGATGATGTTACAAGTCTGATGATGTCACAAGTATGATGATGTTACAGTCTGATGATGTCACAAGTATGATGATGTTACAAGTCTGATGATGTCACAAGTATGATGATGTTACAGTCTGATGATGTCACAAGTATGATGATGTTTCAAGTCTAATGATGTTACAAGTTTGATGACGTCACAAGTCTGATGTCACAAGTCTGATGTCACAAATCTGATGATGTCCAAGTCTGATGATGTCACAGTCTGATAATGTCACAAGGATGATGATGTTACACCAATGATGATGTCACAAGTCTGATGTCACAAATCTGATGATGTCCAAGTCTGATGATGTCACAGTCTGATAATGTCACAAGGATGATGATGTTACACCAATGATGATGTCACAAGTCTGATGGTGTCCCAAGATGTAGTTGTCTTCACTTACTATGGGAACTGTTTTATTGCATACCTTTTGAGTTTCATCTTTATTTTGGCTATCAGAAGATGGTGGTCTGATGCCACGTCTACTCTCTACATACTCTTACATTGTGTAATAATGACCTGAATTTATTATTTATCCATCTGGCTTGTGGTCTTCTTCTTCTTCTTCTTCTTCTTCTTCTTCTTCTTCTTCTTCTTCTTCTTCTGCGTTCGTTCTCAATCTCCCGCTACCAAACCCTGAAACGGCTTAAGTAGCAGAATGTAGTCCAGATAACGGAATGCGTTGTGTCGTAGTTTACAGCTTGACTGCGGTATTTGCACCTTTTGGTCCAACACATCCGACTTCAGCAAGTATTTTTTGAGTACCGGGTTAGCATTCCCTCTTCCATCCCTTCTCCTTAGCCAGTCTGCCCTGCTGCATCCTGTTATCCAGGATCACCGCGTGAAGGTGTAAAAGGGTCTTGTCAGCTCTAGTTTGCTGACCCTGACGCTAGCAGTCAGCTATAGGTCGCTGACCACTGCAGCTCATGCGCTGCTCAGCGTCTTGATCCCGGCTTGTGGACTGACGGCGGTCATGTTGTTTTGTTTATTATTTAATGTGCTTATAAGTTACCATTAATCCCCAGTTGATTTGAAGCACAGAAGTACATAAATAACTCTCCATTTTTTATACTAGATTCCATGCTTGTCTATAATCTCTTCAAACCAGTATTATCAATTCCTATCTTTGCATTTAGGCATCCTATTTAATTCGTAATGTCTTTTCTTCTTATTTTATCCATGATATTTATATTTTTGTTGTCCAATTCTTCTGTCACTTTCGGCTTTGTTATTGGTCGGCGCATACTATTTGATAATGTTTATCTTTATTTATCTTCGTTCTGTCAGTTTTGAAAGTAGATAGCAAGTATCATTTGTGTGCTACTGTTTCCAATTCTATAAATGTTTTTTGGTTCCTCATTTTAAAGCATTAGGGCCACATCTTCACTATAATGTGCATCTGCTTCAGTGTTTTACGACACGTGGGCAACAACAATTCATCTGCGATCAGTTTCATCCTCTCTGCTCCTTTCAACATTGGTTCAGCCAGTCCTAATTTTGTAGTTCCTCATTTCTACTGCCAATTGTGGTACTCTTTTCCGTGTTCGCGTATTGTGTCAACGTTCCAGCTACCGAATCTAACGGGTTTCCCAAGGAATACAAGCAAGTCTGCGATGCAGATTCCTTCAGTTATCTCTGTATCGAGTAATTAGCCTTCTTGGCGGAGGAGCAAAGTCTGTCTGGGATAGATGAGTTGTATGTTTTTAATGAACTTGTCCATATTTGTTGAATATGTGATGGCTTACAATTTATACAGTAAGAAGTTCCATGCTCACCTCTTCTTAGGTCATCTCTTTCGACATACGAGCAGGTTTAGAGTGTTTTGTTGCTCCTTTTTCGGGCTCCGACAACTCTGGGACAGACATTGACACTTGACGTCTTGTCAGAGGTAGTAGTTTTCTTTTCAGCACAAAGCCTGGGCAGAAATATACAGATCATGTGTTGCCCATGTATTATGGCCCCTCTCTCGGTCTGCCTTGTTTGCTCCAAGGGAAAGGTGATATCAATACATTTGGAACAAGAAAAGCTGCAGAAGCTACCGGTTTCACTCCTAGAACAGCCGCTGACCAAGGCTAAGGGCCTGGCTTGCCCTGCCACAACACTCAGATGAGGTTGCCTTTCCTTGCTCTAGGATACGGCATTGTATCCTTTTGCGTGTGCTACTTAGTACATCGTCGGTTGTCAGGTTTGGTAGCTGCTGACCAACTTTCAGAGTTATCAGAAAACAGATTGCACAGCCACATCTGACAAAACCCGACAAGATGCGCCAGTATCTTATCTGCAAGGCTTCAGATGGTTTGAAATCTGAGTTTTCATTCTCCTAGATGAGCTGCCTTCTTAGGCTTTCGAGCCCCGTCTGCCCGAAACTACCGGTTTTAAGGCGCCAGGGGCTCGCTTTCCGCCCCTTCTCCTGTTAGTCAAAACAGTTATGCCACGCGGACCAGGAGTTGGACTTTGTTATCAGAGGCTATATGAAACGCACGCCATGTGAGCATTTCATTGGTGTTGAGAGCTCATCCTTAACCCTTCCCCGGCTATAACAACATGTACACCGTATTACCCATTAATTATTTTCTATAAATTTCTGTCACACAACCAAAATGACAAACACACATTGATAACAGCAACTGATTCGGCATTCTGTGGTTGAACGACACTTGCCCCGCCAACAGGGAATCAACAGGACCTAGGAAACAATTACACAACCAAGCTACTGTATTCTCAAATCTGTACTGCACCTTTCTCAGGGTCTCCGTGATAACTCTTTTGTAAGCTGTGGCCATGTCGTATTCTGTAAAAAGCTCCTTATCTGCCATGTGTACCACAAATTTCAGCAGATACAGCTGAAGCATCTTCAGGGTCAAGCAAAACATATAAAATTAATAAAAAGAAAAATATAGGTAAATGGAGTTCCACTACCCTGCTGTTAGGGATCAAGTGTGTGGTTTCTTTTTCATATAGGATGAATAGGACGTTTCGATAACGGGGAATGGCTTGGCTTGGCTTCGTTCGTTTTCAATCTCCTGCTACCAAACCCTGACACGGGTTTAAGTAGCAGAATGTAGTCCAGAGAATGGAATGCGTTGTGTCGTAGTTTAAAGCTTGACTGCGATATTTGCACCTTTCAGTCTAACACATCCGACTTCAGCAAACATTTTTTGAGTACCGGGTTAGCCTTCCCACTTCGATCCCTTCTCCTTAGCCAGTCTGCTCTGTTGCAGCCTGTTATCCAGGATCACTACATGGAGGTGTAGAAGGGTCTTGGCAGCTCTGGTTCGCTGGCCCTGACCTGACGCTAGCAGTCAGCTATGATTCGCAGACCGCTGCAGCTCATGCGCTGCTCGACATCTTCAATAATGGGGAATGAACCTGATTTCTTTCCTCACAGGAAACGAGCGATTTTTCCAATTCTACTCAGACGTTCAGGAAGAACGTAGTAAGGGTGAATGTAAATTAGGTACATTTAGGATCTATAGTATTTATTTCATATCAGATTTGTCTATGTTCTAGTCTCTAATCTTTCTCTCTGTTTTTTGCTTTGAGTAAATGTAACAAAGTTAACTTACAAGCTCACGTTCTATGTGTCTATCTATCTATCTATCTATCTATCTATCTATCTATCTATCTATCTATCTATCTATCTATCTATCTATCTATCTATCTATCTATCTATCTATCTATCTATCTATCTATCTATCTATCTATCTGTCTGTCTGTCTGTCTGTCTGTCTGTATGTCTGTCTGTCTGTCTGTCTGTCTGTCTGTCTGTCTGTCTGTCTGTCTGTCTGTCTGTCTATCTATCTATCTATCTATCTATCTATCTATCTATCTCTATCTATCTATCTATCTATCTATCTATCTATCTATCTATCTATCTATCTATCTATCTATCTATCTATCTATCTATCTATTTGGGGGAGAGGAGACTAACGTCTGGTTAGACATGACATTGTCCAGGCTGCTGTAACACGGCATGTTTTCAGATGACGGACAAGAAAACGAGTTAGAGTTGTCCAGTATGTTTCCCATAGTCCTGACATTAGACTCGCGTAACTAATTTACCAATTCACGCTCATCAGTTATTTGTTTAGTACACCCGTGCACGGTGATGAAAAAGATGGTCGAAGTTTGTACATTTGTCTGTTCAGTCTGTTGTGTCCTGTCCTGGGAGGAAGAATGGTGATCAATCCATGCCGCTCAAGTGTAAGATAGTCGTCGTTTGGTTGGTTCTGTTGTCTTCTGGCACACTGGATAAGATAGCTCTATTTTTCTCAAAGTGTTAAATTTCAATTCTTTATTATATATGAGGTCCTGTTTCGAAAGATTTCTTTCCAAATGAGAAACAAGAAAACACGAAGAGACCAAGGCAAAAATAAAACAATAAACAGACCGTTTCAGGGACATATGGCACAGAGCACACACACAGTCTGTTGTAACATATGCGTGCTACACCTTACTTAGAAAATATAAAGTTACAATATTCACATATAACAATTGGAATACACATACATGTACCGCGTGACAGGAAAACATTCAAATTATAAAACATGTTTTCATAGCCTGTCCACTTCTCGACAGGAACAGAGTGGCAGCACGGTTCGCTCTAACTCAGTAGAAGGAGAAACTGCATGGGATGGACCGGCAAGTTTATTAGGGGAAACGATGTAAATATTTGAAAGCTGGCGACGAAGATTACAAGTTTTCCTTCAAACCAGAGCATGATTCCACATTTCACTTTGCAAATGGCAGATAATACAATACAATGAGCTGAACAGTTTTCTAGAATAACCCTTTACATCCTAATCCTTGAACGTCCCGTATTTCCTAGAACAGGGATATAACTCTTTTACAGCCAAATATTAATTTCAAATGAAAAACTGCACTGGGTAGTAAAATGGATAATACAATACAAAACAATACAATTCAATCTCTTCGACTTCAGTACGGCGGGTGTGCTGTGTGCGAGGTAGCTAACAATGTCCTGCATGCAGTCCGATCTTTCGAGGTGTCGTACCATTTCGGACCTAGGTCTCTTAGCAGACCATCTCATGGGTGGGCGGCTGCGTGGTCATATAAAATCATATGACCACTAAAATGTCGTTCTGAGTGTCCATCTGTTATCTGGCATGCGCACACCGTGCCCACCCCAGTGGTATTTTCGAGACAACGTAGCCTCCACGTCGTTTCGAAATAGAGTGCGTTCTCTTATTTCAGTATTGTGGATTCGATCTCTGATCGAGATCCCCTGTACGCATCTTTCCATCACTCGCTGGGTAACTAGTAGTTTCTCTGCATCCTCGTTGCGTAGATTCCATACTTGACATCTTTAGATCATGGCTGGTATGACCGCAGAGTTGAAAAGATGTGCCCTTGCTATGGTATCTTTCAGCTGCAGGAGTATAGGCTTTATGATATTGAAGCTAGACCTGGCCGCAGCTCTTCGTCTTGAGATTTCTCGGTCTAAGGTGTGGGTGGCTCTTATTTCTTGCCCCAAGTTAATGAAGCAGCTGACATCTTCGATAGGTTCATTTTCCTACTTGATCTCGAATTTGCGCCAGTTAGAGTTTCGGAGACATTGCGTTTTCTTGTTGTTCATCCGCAGTCCGACACCTCTACCGACCTCATCTAGTTCATTCGGGAAGTGTTGGGCTTCCTCAGTGGTGCGGCTGATGAGCACAATGTCATTCGCAAAGCGTAGGTGGGTGAGCCTTTCCCCATCTATATGTCTGCCTCTATCGACCCGACTCAGCTGTTGGAAGATGTCCTCAAGCACCGCTGTGAACAGCCTTTAAGAAGTGGTGTCGCTATGACGCACTTCTCTTGATAGTAGAACAGTTATTGGGCGGTAAAACAGAGTAATGTCCGTACTGCAGACTTCGTTTATTTGCTTGTTCATCCTCGTGTAATGGATAAAGCTGTAGAAAAATATGACTTTATTTCTTCTTCAATAAACTGTTTGTTTAAAAAAAAAACAACAACGCTCAGCTGTAAAACTACATTTCTAATTATTCTTTTTGGCCTCAATTACTAATGTCTATCTGAGTAATAAATTGAAGTTCACGACCATTCCTCTTGACTTCAGGATAACCCCTGCCGAGTCTTGCATTGTGGGAATTGCATTGCACTTTTCCCAAATGTATGCCAAACCGTCTGGACGGTTTTTTAGTTTTAGACTACTCGACTTCTAGTTGTTTAATGTCCTGGCTAAGTCTTTAAAGTAGTAGGTCGTATATTTCTGCTCATTATTCTTGGGTGCCTCACAATCATTTCAAGGTAGAATCTTTCGTGCTTTTGTCACTCTTTAGTAGTCATTTCCTTTTCTACTGTTACATTCAAATGTGAAGGATCTGAGGAACTTGCAAAAGAACTAAATAATTGTATAAATAGTCACACTACGCTTTGAATCTACTTTTACGACACGGTCTTCGTGCGACAGTTACATCTATCACACACAAAGCTCGCAGAAAAAACACACCGGACAAACAATGCACTGGACAAACATGTGCAACACCTTCTAAAATCTTACCGGAATGATCCGTATTACTGATAATGACCTCAGACACCGAGTAAGAATGCAAATAACAGTTGTGATGATATAAATTTTCCTGTAATCCTGTCTTGAAATATTCACGGCTCTCGTTTGAAGCAAATAGCCATCGTCGTGGTATATGTGTGATATTATCTGTGTCATTATACTGTACTCATTATTTATTCCAATAACTTTTAGAACTGTCACATTTCATTACATTTTATAATTACTCACAGAGTTGAGACATTATATCATTTTCGCTAATTACTTTTAGGGCTGCCACGAGACGCTATTTTTGCTAGCAATAGGAAAGAGGTAAGACAGTACATTATTTTTGGCGAATTATTTGTAGATCTGGTACATTAGAGGGAGCCACGTAGCGCAGTTGTTTGCGAGCTGGCTTCGCATCTGAGTGGTCCTTGGTTCATTCCCCAGTTTAGGCATACATTTTTTTAAAACCGCAAAGGCTCCCGAGTCGACCCAGCTTTAAATGGGAGGCGGTTTAAGTTCGGGAAGTAAAAATGGCGAGGGAGAGAAGATGGCTACCGCCTTCAAATAGCCGAACCTTTGAAATGTAAGATCGCTAACACCTCAAACCCCTACGGCAGTAAAACTATTGGTTACTTTACTCTTTTACATTATATTTTCTAATTTACTTTAGTTTATTTACTTTAGTTAACGCAGTACATAATATTTTCCAATTTTCGTTGTAAACAAATTCGCAAAGTTATTGTCCATTTTCACTCATTCATTTATGTTTCATGTAGAGAAATGCTTCTAGAGCTTTCTTTAAAACACACAACGCGAGGGCACGCTCAGTAGTATATATTTTTTTATTGCGTCAATGGTGGGCTCTGAAATTCGTGAGGTGGAGAGTCTTCTACTTTAAACGGGTTAGACCACACTGTTAGTTGTCTCCTACGACATGCTTTAACTTTTGTGATGTTGTGTCATAGTGTACAGAAAGGCTGCGATATCTGCGCTTCTCAGGGCGGAAAACATTCGATTTCAGGAAAAAAACATATCTAGACCTGGTTTACCTTCCCTCTTCAATTCCTAATCTCATAGCCAGACTGCATGGTTGCCGCCTGTTTCCAGAGCGGCCACCTGAAAGCGGTTTTGGTTACATATTTGGTTACTTATTGACCTTGATTCAAGCAGTCAACTATAAGTCTCTGGCTGCTGTCAGCTCATTGAATACTGGATCTTTGGTCCTACTAGAAAAAATATACCTGCTACAACACTAATGAAATCAACAAACAAGGGCAAAGGCCGCCGTCCATCGTAGGCGAAGATGGCATAATTCATTTTGCTAGCGCTTTTTTTTAGTAAGGATTAACTGCGCTACTTTTTTATCCTCACTCTCTCGTCTCGTGCCGCGTGACCCGAGTGGCAAGTCAAGGACAAGACGACCAGGGGGCGACTACGAGATGCAGGGGACTCAGCATCAAGCACCCGTGAAAAAGACGGCGGAATCCGGTGTCGAACCCACACCACCTGATCACGAGGCAGACGGCTTAACCACTACGCCACTCAATCTCTAAAGAAATATAAAGGTAGATATACATGTTTAAACCTTCAGTGCGTATTTTAATCCCACGACTGGTAACTGCGTTTAACATAATAGAGCCACATTTCGAAAGTATGTTGAAAAATCTTACTAAAGAAAGTTGTGCATGGGTCTAGCAACTTCATTCTATTATATTATGTAAATTAACTGTTACCGAAAATGTCCCTTAAAGTGTTCAGATATTGACTTCCGGTTAAAGGCCCATATGCGATGTTGGTCATGTTCTTCATATTGACCGTAACGACAAGTATAAACTGAACGCATACCGAACATGTCCTAAACTCGTTGATTTGTTCCTGTTAAGAATCGATGTTATTGTACTCCGAGCAGACACATGGGTGCTCATTCTCTCTCTCTCTCGATCTCTCTCTCGCTGTAAATGGCGAAGAGTGTAGATTATGATGGTTTGCATAACGTGTAAGTACTAATTCTCCGCCCTCTAAAGCGTCCATCTTTGCTTGATCTGAGAATGATTTCTAAACATTATAATCTGTGCATCGCCGGTTCATCGTATGCAATGTCTTTATCTAAGAGACGGCTATTGATCAACTTCAAAAGTTAACCTTCAATCACCCCCTCGCCGTAGTCACAGCACTAAAAAGCCAGAAAAATACTGAACTTAATGATTTAAGAGCAGTACTCTGTCAACTATGCCAGCAGTTCGCACCAAAAAAGGTAGTGGTGCAGTGGGTTCCATCTCACTGCAACATCAAAGGCAACGAGGAGGCAGACAGACTGGCAAAAGAAGGTGCAAAACTACCACAACCAGATACTAGTATGACATACGAAGAGTCAAAACGGCTTATTAGAGCTAGATACATGACCAAATGGGAAACCGAACATACTGGCTACACCAAAAACGATGCCTATTACCACTTGAACAGAAGAAAGCAGGTCGTGGTGTTCGGACTTCGGACTGGCCACAATAGACTGAGGTACCACCTATTCAACAAATTGAAGATAGGTGGCACTGACGAATGCCCGTGTGGTACCGGGAAAATGACCACTGAGCATTTGCTGCAAAACTGCCCGACATACGAGGATCAGAGAGAGCAGATGTGGCCATCACCAGTGGCAACACTAGACAAGCTCTATGGCAGTGTCGACAGCCTCAGGATGACCGCTGCTTTTTTCGAAAAAATAATGGTTACTGTCTGACTGCGTACGATGAAGAAGAATCACCCCCTCTACAGTCGACGCCAAGGCCAGGATGTCAGCTCATTTATTCACACAAACTCCAAGACTCGATTCCGCCTTCAAATAGCGGTCCTGGAAATAGACGGCAACCAAGCAGCCTAGCTAAGATTTAAGGGAAGGAAAACCAGGTCCTGAAAAGGTCTTGCTCAGATTGGATGTGTCTGGTCGAAAGGCGCAACTATTGCAGCCTCGCTGTAAACAGAAACGTCCTTTTCAGAATGAACATAGAAGAAACAGAAGAAGAAGAAGAGGAAGAAGAAAAAGAAGAAGATGAAGAAGAAGAAAAATAAATTCCCAGTAGAAATAACTGTACCGCTCAGGTGAGACGAGTGAAGTAACCTTATCAATGATCTAGTATATATATATGGATACCGCTCAGGTGAGACGAGGGATGTAACCTTATCAATGATCTAGTATATATCTATGGATACCGCTCAGGTGAGACGAGGGATGTAACCTTATCAATGATCTAGTATATATATATGGATACCGCTCAGGTGAGACGAGGGATGTAACCTTATCAATGATCTAGTATATATATATGGATACCGCTCAGGTGAGACGAGGGATGTAACCTTATCAATGATCTAGTATATATCTATGGATACCGCTCAGGTGAGACGAGGGATGTAACCTTATCAATGATCTAGTATATATATATGGATACCGCTCAGGTGAGACGAGGGATGTAACCTTATCAATGATCTAGTATATATATATGGATACCGCTCAGGTGAGACGAGGGATGTAACCTTATCAATGATCTAGTATATATATATGGATACCGCTCAGGTGAGACGAGGGATGTAACCTTATCAATGATCTAGTATATATATATGGATACCGCTCAGGTGAGACGAGGGATGTAACCTTATCAATGATCTAGTATATATATATGGATACCGCTCAGGTGAGACGAGGGATGTAACCTTATCAATGATCTAGTATATATATATGGATACCGCTCAGGTGAGACGAGGGATGTAACCTTATCAATGATCTAGTATATATATATGGATACCGCTCAGGTGAGACGAGGGATGTAACCTTATCAATGATCTAGTATATATATATGGATACCGCTCAGGTGAGACGAGGGATGTAACCTTATCAATGATCTAGTATATATATATGGATACCGCTCAGGTGAGACGAGGGATGTAACCTTATCAATGATCTAGTATATATATATGGATACCGCTCAGGTGAGACGAGGGATGTAACCTTATCAATGATCTAGTATATATATATGGATACCGCTCAGGTGAGACGAGGGATGTAACCTTATCAATGATCTAGTATATATATATGGATACCGCTCAGGTGAGACGAGGGATGTAACCTTATCAATGATCTAGTATATATATATGGATACCGCTCAGGTGAGACGAGGGATGTAACCTTATCAATGATCTAGTATATATATATGGATACCGCTCAGGTGAGACGAGGGATGTAACCTTATCAATGATCTAGTATATATATATGGATACCGCTCAGGTGAGACGAGGGATGTAACCTTATCAATGATCTAGTATATATATATGGATACCGCTCAGGTGAGACGAGGGATGTAACCTTATCAATGATCTAGTATATATATATGGATACCGCTCAGGTGAGACGAGGGATGTAACCTTATCAATGATCTAGTATATATATATGGATACCGCTCAGGTGAGACGAGGGATGTAACCTTATCAATGATCTAGTATATATATATGGATACCGCTCAGGTGAGACGAGGGATGTAACCTTATCAATGATCTAGTATATATATATGGATACCGCTCAGGTGAGACGAGGGATGTAACCTTATCAATGATCTAGTATATATATATGGATACCGCTCAGGTGAGACGAGGGATGTAACCTTATCAATGATCTAGTATATATATATGGATACCGCTCAGGTGAGACGAGGGATGTAACCTTATCAATGATCTAGTATATATATATGGATACCGCTCAGGTGAGACGAGGGATGTAACCTTATCAATGATCTAGTATATATATATGGATACCGCTCAGGTGAGACGAGGGATGTAACCTTATCAATGATCTAGTATATATATATGGATACCGCTCAGGTGAGACGAGGGATGTAACCTTATCAATGATCTAGTATATATATATGGATACCGCTCAGGTGAGACGAGGGATGTAACCTTATCAATGATCTAGTATATATATATGGATACCGCTCAGGTGAGACGAGGGATGTAACCTTATCAATGATCTAGTATATATATATGGATACCGCTCAGGTGAGACGAGGGATGTAACCTTATCAATGATCTAGTATATATAATATATATATGGATACCGCTCAGGTGAGACGAGGGATGTAACCTTATCAATGATCTAGTATATATATATGGATACCGCTCAGGTGAGACGAGGGATGTAACCTTATCAATGATCTAGTATATATATATGGATACCGCTCAGGTGAGACGAGGGATGTAACATTATCAATGATCTAGTATAGATATATATATATATATGGATACCGCTCAGGTGAGACGAGGGATGTAACCTTATCAATGATCTAGTATATATATATGGATACCGCTCAGGTGAGACGAGGGATGTAA